>SRLM01000037.1:263773-283768 GCA_015708895.1 Populus ilicifolia | reverse complement strand
TAAAACCATGATAAAAATGCACTTTTGAGTACTAATCAATGTTACTTGTTTGACCTAAGAGGTGTAACACAATCTTGTTGACTTGATCAAAACTCAGTTTAACTTTTTTTTCTTTCAAGATGGCTTCATTTTTTTTTAAATATTAAGATAATGATGTTTTGGGTGAACTCAACTTAAATCACTAAACTTACAACCCGAGTTATGAACATATTTGAGTTTAATAACTTTGTTTTTTAAAATTTATTTTTTATTTAATTATATGGTAATAAAAATAGATATGAGTAGGAAAGTGATAGAATAAAATTTAAGAAAACAACTATAATGAATGGCCATACAAAAAGAGTGATTGCTAATAATATAAAAATAATGCTACAATCTTATTTGAATATAAAGTAAAAATTAAACAATATTTAATAAAAAAAAACTATATGTTAAGGCCTGGGTCAGCTAGCACTCCTAACACATTTAAAAGAAGGTTGTAATCATTTTGTTTTGTAAAAGTACATGATGCATTATATTATAGCCTTTTTGGGTGGCTAAAAAGTTACATTCTAATTTCTTGAACCAAAAAAAATTATTTTTAATTATTTTTGAGCTAAAACTACATAATAAACTCCTCACAAACTTTAATAAATTCATTTCTATCTTCAAAACAACATTGTATTGGCTAAGAAAAATCATCTTGAATAAAAAAATCTATTGAGTTGTATTTTATTTTTTTAGACAAGATGAGAGGTCAAAAACATCTAAATAGAAATTTTCTCATTAAATAAAACCCATTAATATCAATATTGATTTTTTTAGCAAAAATATGGAAAATAAACAATTTTATCTCTCCTCTTGTATCTTGCTTCAATTCTCTTTCCCTCACAAAATCCAAGAATTGAAACACAAAATAAATGAAGAATAGAATTGAAAAGTCAAAACCTTAATTAAATGGATAAAAAAAAAGATTTAATGTTAAGATTTTTTTACATTGTGAGAACTCCTTAGAAAATTAATAAAAGCAAATTATTATAAACAAATTATTTGTCTCATTTACTAATCAATATAATACAACAAAATACAAAAAGAAGTTTAATCATGGGAATAGAAAATGCTAAAAAAAACAAAAAATGACAGCTTTACGCTGAATCCATAATTTTTAGTGTCTAGTTAACCTTATTCACACCACACATTAGTTTGTTTGGAAGTATAGTTGTGATTGTTTTTTAAAGTATTTTTTATTTAAAAATATATTAAAATAAAAATATTAATTTTTATTTTTGAAAAATTATTAAAACTATAGAAAAATATTAATTTAAAAAATAACAAATTTAAAAATTTTTAAAAACACTTTTAAAATAAAAATAAATAAAAGTGCATGATAGGAGACTAAAGCCGGTTGGGTCATTCAATATTTTGATATTAAAGAAACTCCAGTGAAACGTGAATTGACTTTGTTAATGTTAAGACATGCATTTTTAAGACATGATAAGTCGAATGAAAGAAAATAGAATGGTTTCAGGCAAGGCAATTTTGATAGCAGATATTGACAAGCCCATCGATACAAATTAAGAATCTAATCAACCTAATCACAAGATTAAAAGCTAAATGATGCATTGAATGAAGGATGTTGGGGCCAATACAGCCTTCAAAAAGACTATAACACCTATGAGTTAACACATAATTAATTTAATTCAATGCAAGAAGAGTCTAATTCTCCTGCAGCATTAGCTTAGAGCTAGCTGCTACTTTCCATACTTTACAAGAATAATAGTTGGTGGCATTTCTTTTTCTAAAAGGAAGAAGTTTCCTAGTCGTGCAACAAGAATGTATATGCATGAACACCTTTTCGTTTATTAAAGAGGATTATTTAAGTCTATAGTTAATTAACCTAGCATAATAAAGAAATAAAAGAAGCAACACAGCAACACCTGAATCTTTTATCTTATATGGGAATTCTTTTAATGTCAACTACTATCCCAGTCTTTTTGGATATTATTTTCAGCCATGATATATTTAATCTTGAAGATTTAATCTATCTTTGGTTAAATTATTTACTTTATATGAGCAACAACTTTGAATTTCATATTAGACTTATTATTTCTATTAGGTTTTAGGTCTATTTAATTTATTTTAGGTTTATTTGTAAATGGATCCAATTCACTTATATTTTTTGGTCCATTATGATTATGTGAAGGAGTATAAATATTTTTTTTTTAAAATTATTTACAATTTAATAATACTTTTTTTAAATTTTGTATTTGTGTGCGTTAGAATGCTAGTTAGAATGCTTATGTTTTCCGGCTCTTGATCAAAGAGTTAAATATTAATTTATAAAAAAATAATTATTTTTATAATTTTTTTATATTTTTTATTTATTATTCATGAATTTTTGGATAAGGATTAAATTCTAATATTGTCAGTGTTTCGATTCATAATAATTGATGTGTTATCCTCTTTTATTAAATTTGATTTTTAATTTTTTAGAATTATATCAGTTTTACTAGTGGGTTCCGTATCTTTATATCCAGATTCTCATGCAGCAATATTCAATATGAGAAATGAATTAAAAACGAAAAGTAACATGACAATATGGCAATTTGCAAAAAAGTAACACGACATGTTGCGACCACAACATACCACTTCGACTTGATAATATTCGCACTAAAATTAACCCTTTCTTGTATTCGAACAGTACGAACACATATATAACAGGTTACGAATGACTTGGTGTATATACTACAAAAGGGACGTTCTTCTTGTTTAAACAGAGGCATACATTATCTGGGGCAAATGGGTGCCTTCCAGCCAATCCTTCCAAAACAAAATGTAGAAGGTTATTCGTCTATCATTTAAGGTGCCACACTCTTATATATAATGGTGCTGGGATTGCAAAATAGAAATGGCAAGTGCCTGGTCTATAGTTGAACAACATTACCTGCTGTCACTAATGCACCAAAAACTTTGCTTTCGATAAGACAACAACGAGACAGTTAAAAGGCCCCACCGTGGTGACACCTTGAAGTCTCAGTTGTGGCTTCTTTGCGGTTATGATAGGGTGCGCAAATTATATAGTAGTTAGGAAACCCAGTTTTTCTGCAGTAATTATGAAACTGGGTTTTTCTACGTTGTAGCTATATTGGTTGTGGCGATCGGTAGTTCCTGATTACCCTTGGCTGCCGTGGTGGATAAATCTTCTGGGCTAGCGTAGTCCTTCCTCTTACCCCACACAACAGAATATAGGCCAATTGCGATTATGATGCCTCCAAGAACACTGGTTTGATCAAAAGAAACACTTTTATTTTGCGAAATAGATCACATATACAGTCAAAGGTTATGATATTATAACAGCTATACCCCTCGGTTTAGAAATATCCTTCAACTCGGTCCTTGTATTGTATTTTGCTTGTACGATGTGAATAAAGGTTAATGAAAATCTATACTACTGTGTTGGATTTTTTTGAGGAAAAGAATTGGAAAAAGGTTTGGAGCATAGCTGCATAAGCCTCCCTTTCGTTTACCAGTAGCTAGCTCCAAAAATAAAAGAAAGAAGGATCTCCATGCAGATCATACATGTCAAGAACATGTACTGCATTTCTAGCAAATGTCTGCCACACAATTCACTATGAGAAGCGAACACAAAAGAGACATGTGCTAAGCATCCAAAAGAATTGAATGAAATCACCGAAATTGCCATGATATTCGCTCGTGATTAATTAAGGCCATACCTTCCAAGATGAAGTTTCTCGGCTAAAACAAGAGACCCAAGGGCAGCGACAATGATCATGCAGAGGGGATTAAAAGCTGTAACAAATACCGGGCCTCTTGTCTTCATCACGAGACCTTGCACATAATAAGTGACTCCAGAGGCAACAATCCCCTGAAAGGCCCAAATTCCATGTTGGTTAGTTCAACTGATCACCATTAACTGCGTATGGGCATAGTAATTATGAAGGAAAAGAAGCGATTTGTCTTAATTAATGGAGCCAGGAAGGGGTCGGTCCAATATTATATTCTTGGCGGTAACTTACTGTATAAAGGGGAGTGAAGAGCCTAGTGTCCCAGCCAACGGCCCATGAACTAGGGTGGTGTGCTACAACAAGGGCTATGGCTAAACTTTGCATGCTGCCAGCCAAGCATATCAAGGAGGCTAGGCTCAGTTCCGCCGGATACTTCTTTAACGTTTCCATCTGCATTA
Organism: Populus ilicifolia; assembly: GCA_015708895.1. Taxonomy (NCBI): domain Eukaryota; kingdom Viridiplantae; phylum Streptophyta; class Magnoliopsida; order Malpighiales; family Salicaceae; genus Populus; species Populus ilicifolia. The sequence goes on along the minus strand of SRLM01000037.1, from coordinate 279,585 downwards.
ATCACGAGATAAATTGAAAATGCTTCAGCGAAGAATACAAAAACGATGATGTTCAGTAGTCTTGATCGACGGCGCCTCCTGTTCTATTCAGTTAGGCATTATACACACACACACACACAAACTGAAAAGAGGGCTCATCAATGGACAAAAAGCTCAATGCCATGAATGGTTTTTAAGGGAAAAAAATGAAGAGCAGACCTATGAAAGAAATTACCAAAAGCTTAGCAAAATTATCATCATGAGTGCCACTGTTTTGATTTGTGAACTTTTATACGTTATTTGTAGCAAAGCTCCCAATCAAATTAATTGTACTATATATTTTTTACCTGCAATACGTAGAAAGCGGACCATGAAACACAACCAACAAGGAGCAACAGTGTCCCGGTCACCCAATGTTTATCAGACGAGGCAGCAGTACTTCCGTGTTGGCTTGTTTTCTGAGACCATGGTAGACCAATCACAGGGCCCTTGTAAACTGTCATCAGCAAAGCTCCTCCCAAGGTTACTAGGGTCCCAACCACCTTAGCTTGGCTGCGTATTTCCTTAATTCTCACTCGTTCTAACCTGTTGGCTCACGTATTAAATGTATTTGGTCATCATTTTTAATTGAGTTCAAGTCAGAAGATATACATGTAAAAAGTAGAACTGAACATTAATTTCTCAATATATACTTTTTTCCACGATTTTTAAGAGGTGAAATCAGAAAATATATGTAACTACACATAAATATCATACCGGAAAATCAAAGCAATCACAAAAGTGACAGAAGGAACAGCATTCATAATGGCAGATGTAAACGATGCGGATGTGTATTGCATCCCCAAGTAACTGAAGCCTTGGTCAAGGATCGGCCTGTATCAAGGATCACTGATCAGAGTGAGTATAAATAAAAATCCCCTCGCCTTCACTGGCTACTTCTGTTTCGAAATATTTTCTTCATGTGATGCAAATATTCTTATACATTGATAAAAGGATTAACGCATTACTCTAGGAATCCGAGAGCCATTATTCGTAGAAATATTGGCAACGTAATCTTTGGCCTGGTTTTCCTGTATAATGAAAAACAAATAACAGCACAAAAGTTAATATCCACCACAGGAGATTTCAATCCATTTAAATACTATGTGCGTGCATGTCGTGTTATATATGCCAAGTCGGTTTTAACAATTATTGATGTAGCTCGCGGCTAGCTTGAAATTGGTGGGCAAGGATTTAAGAACTAATTGTATGTGCTCAAGCAGGTAAGAAAAAGTGCTCCTCTTGCAGGATATGTGGACTAAATAGTTTAGAGGACATGTTTGGCATGTCGAGGCTAGACAATTATAATTAGTCGTGAAAAAGGCTGGCTTTTACGGCGTGTTGAGAGACCTTTCAAGAAGCAGAGCAAAAGGAGCAAGAACAAGTGCGGCGACACCGTTGCGGTACACAATGAGCACATAGCGATTCATTCCACGGTTGAGACTAATCATGCTCAATATGTAATTTCCTGCCGACCCAAATTGCACGCACACCATTAGGATATAAGGTGTCATCTTATTGAAAACTACATTTAACTTCCCAGCGGATGTTTGGTCTCCCATCCCTCCGTCCCTCCTCTCTCTCGGAAGATTAAGAAAATATTGGAAGTGCAGAATGAGAAACTAAGAAAACAATGGCCTTCTTATAATACTAGCAAAAGCACGTCTAAGATCAATAATTAGATAAACCCACTTCGATGACTGATGTCACCCGCAGAATCTTTTAGACGGTAGTGCTTTCTCGGTCATTGATTATTCTTGCTTTTAATTGAAGAAAAAGAAGAACACCTAGCTAATAATGAGTTCATTTCCATTGCCTAGTTTTTCTATGAAAAGCAAAGGTCTAATGATCTTGATATGCAATTTCAAGAAATCTAGACGTGGTTTAATGCATGACATGGTTAGCAACACACACACGCTAGCTGCACTATTACTATGATTATATATGATTCTTAATGGGGATAATTACCTCGGGTTGGTCCCCACATAAACGTATTTTATCAATTAGGTACTCAATCGATATTCTTAACTAATTAGGTCCCCAACATCTCCAATAATCCTCAATTGGGCTATTCCACTATCAAATATTCCTAAATTATTTCTCAATATGACCGCAGTATATCAACAATTTCAGGCGAATTTGTTGGGGGGCAGGATCGAATTGAGAATTTATGAATATGTTGGGGACTCAACTGGTAGAAAGCACAAGTTAGGGATCCAATTGGGAAATGGTTATAATTCAGGAACTAATTTGAGGTTTTCCCTTCTTAGTTAGTCTTTTCTTTCTTTTAAGAATCTATTTGATTCACATTTAATTGATGATCGTTTTTTTGGTTGTCGTGGAAAATATTATATAGTTGAATTGATGTGTGGCACGCAACAGCATTAATTTTGGAAGTGGAGCAATCGACTCAGAAGATCACTTCGAACTTCTATAATATTTTAAATGATAGTATCCGTCGACTGGCATGCATTAATTCCTTGTGTTAGAAGATTCTTGTGGAGTTGCCTCTTCGGTGATGCCAATTGTATGACCATCACCCTGCTTATGTGTGCGTGCGTGTGTGTGTGTATATATATATATATAATTTAGTGTATTAATTAAAAGGTAGTCATTTAAAAAATACTCCTGAAAAATTAAATTACCATTTACAAGAAAATATAATATTTGCGTTACAAATAAGAGAAAAAACAAAAAAAATATAATAAAAAATACAATCGAATTAGTATTGTGTATTTGTCAACATTCTAATCTTGTTTATACTAAAAATGAGATTATTAATAATGTAATTGAAATTAAATTAATTTCAATTCATTATATTTTAGTCAAACTGATATTTTATATGAGAATATATTAACATAGACAATAAAGATATTTAATTTCAATTTGCTTATAAATTTCATGCTCACACTTTGCAGCAATAATAATAATAATAATATCTGACAGGCTTGAGATCAAAATACTCCATATGGAACTATGTAATGATACATAAATATTATCAATATATTTATATTTTTATAAGTGCATATCTTCCTAAACATGAATTTTAAGTAATGGCAAGTGATTAAATATATGTCTACACACACGCACACGAACTTATAAAAGCTATGATATCCCATTTATAAACCCCACCATACGCTGCCTTGATTTTTTTTCCCTGCTCGCCTTTTGAAATTACAATTAGAACATGATACGTTAGATAGAGATGGCCGGCAAAAGTGAGAGAGAAGTTCACGGTGGCTAAGTGCAGCCTGTGGACTCCTCAAAGTGGAGGTTAGGGTGGCCGTTCTTATCCATTTTGAGGTACTTTTCTTGTTGCATGAAACCATAACATATAATCTTAGCCACTGTTCGGTATTGTTTTTCAAATAAAATTGTATAATCAAATATAATTTTTTTTTTTAAATTATTATGATATATTTTTAAATAAAAAATATTTTTAAAAATAATTATTATTTCCCTCTTAAACACCTCTTAATCGCTGTATAAAACAATTATTTTGATAATATACTAGATAGACAATGCAATGACTAACGGCACTACATAATGGAAATTAAAGCAAACATGTCATAAAGATGCACACCCTACAAACTGGGATGTGTCTTAATTTATTTATTTATTTTGAAGATATGTAATAAATCTTTTTTTGGGTAAAAATCAAGGCTTACAGCCCTAGAAACCTTAAATTAAATTAGAAAGAGCTAGCAGACCGATCAAGTTATAATACAAAATTATAATCCAGTAATCCCTATCTAAACAACTTTTCAACAACCTAAAATTAGCTAATCAATTAGCAGTGAAATTTGCTTTCCAAAATTCATGTTGTTCTTTAACTTTCCACGCTCTTGCCAAAAATTTTATATCCCTTACTATTAACATATGGTTTGCATCCACTTTCACAGATTTATTTACTATAAAATCTACAGCAAGAACATGGTCTCATTCCAGAATTAACCAATGAATATCCAGTATTGATCATTTCCAGAGTTCTAACCCAATAATTATTGTTCATAGTTCAGCTTTGACTGATGAACAAATTCTGATGACGTTGATAGCAGAACCAGCAGAACCCGGGTTACTTTTGCTGTGACCATCCATGCTTAATTTTGTCCACTCCAATGAAGAATATAACCATACAACTTTCTTACTTTTATTTGAATGACCAGCTCCAGTCTCATTAGCCGCCTTGATTTCTAGCACAAAACACTCCATTAATAATACTTAATGGGTTAGAATGAAATATATTTCAAAATCCCTGTAATTATTGTTGCCACATTGAAACTATAGCTTATTTATGTCATTATTTCAAAATCCCTGTAATAATTGTTGCCACATTGAAACTATAGCTTATTTATGTCATTATTTCTGCTCATATATAGTCGCTTCTCGTGACGAGGACAGAATATGAAATCCAATTTTCATTGGCTTTACCTGGGCTCTCTTTCGCTCTTTCTCTGGCAAGTCGAATAATTTCAGAGATACGTCAATATCACAGAATAAATAAATAATTTCTAAAATTAGAGCTATTACCATGTAAATGTAGATAGGGTAATGTTTATTTTTTAAAGTATTTTTTTATAAATTAAATTAAATTANAAATTAGAGCTATTACCATGTAAATGTAGATAGGGTAATGTTTATTTTTTAAAGTATTTTTTATAAATTAAATTAAATTAAATTAATATTTTTTAAAAATTATTTTTAAAACTAGATTATCAAATGATTCAAAAATAAAAAAATTAATTTGATTTTATATTTTTAAATTTTTTTAAAATACAAAAACAATCCAATGTAATTACCGTTGTTTTTTCAAAATCGATAGCTCGTTGAAGATGATAAAAGACAGAATGGGACTTCCAATGAATCACCATCACCTTGAGAGATGACGGAAATGGACCCTTTTTTTTTATGGGTCAGTTTGACGAGAGAGAGTTCGTTGCTTGAACGGCAATGGTGTGGCAAATATCCATATGGATGCAAGTGATGCTGCCTTATATCACCTCGCCTTTTGAACGTAACTTTGATTTGAAAAACCAGTGGATATTCTAGCTAAATGATATTGATATCATATGTTAGCATTCATGCAGTGACGGATCTATAATTTTATTTTTAATTTAGGGTTAATTTGTAATCATCGATTTGAAACAAAATGCCATGTACATAATATAACTATCAGAATTATTGTACTTAACTGTACATATCTTCTTGATATGCCATAAACATCATAAAGCTCATGTACACGATTAGAAGATAAACAATTATAAAGGCAGACATCGTGCATGGAAAAAAGGACATGTTAATTGGGAGAAGAAAATCTGTCTTCTTACTATAAAACACAAAAGCAGTCAAGTGCTGTGTTCTTCTTTGTGCTTGTCCAGTCCTTGTAATATAATTCAAAGTAAGGGATCTTTGAGGATTATACTGAAAAGAATCCCATCTGCTTTCCCTCTGTTACGGAAATGATAGCGTTAACATGATAGCACGTATGGTTCTTGGCTAGATGCAAGGCATTACGAGGAGGTACTGCAGAGGATAATTGTAATCTTATGAAGAGAGACCCATTAGCATCATAACCCTAGCAAATGCCTATAAACTTTGTGCCATCGGAGAGCCCCCTTTCTTATAAAGCAGTGAATAAGCGCCTTTTTCTCGATGCATTACAGTTATTTAGAAGGATGATTGCGGTTTTAAAATGTTTTTTTAATTATTTTTAATATTAATATATCAAAATAATTTAAAAATATAAAAAATATTAGGTGGATGTCATGCTGTCTAATCACGGATATCTCAAGAAGTGCATTCATATTTCTCCTTGATGATGTGACTTGACAAATGGGAGTAGTTAACTTTTCTGGGCAGACTCGTCTAAAGAGCATCCATTTACCATTTGAATAGCCGAGTTGCTTGATTGGCTTCCCCGTTTAGTTGTTCTTAAGAAATAAAAAATCACTAACTCTGCAATAAAAGAACACGCAACTAAATAAAACACTTTCCAAGTGGAACACCATGAATCACATGAATGTCAGTTAATTACCATGATGCCACTGCACCTTTATATTTTCTTGTATTTTGCCTGATGTATGGAAATTAAACAGGGACAAGACTTCATTTATTTATTTATTTATTAATGTTAGTGTTTGGATTAGTTTACATATATTCTAACTAATTTCATGATCCATGAAAATAATAATTATATAAATTTTTAGTGATTAATTGTAAAATAAATCTAAGACTTAATTAATTGTAAAACAAATGTAAGAATTAATCAGTTAAGTTATAATGAAAATTTATAAGATTAAAATCTTACATTCCCACAAAGTTCGAGGTTCCAACAGCATTAATAAGCGATATGTAATACTCAGTAGAAAATGGTGGTGTGCTGAAACCCATGATATTGATCATGCTATGTAGAATTTTGCAGCAGAGGAACGTAATCATTTCCTTGTGATAGAGTACTTGTGGCGGAACTTAGCATGCCTTTCTGGAGATCATTCTCGATGCATTCAAAATCCCCTTGAATATAAGCTGTTAACGCATTCTACGTCCACTCTTTTCACACAGGAGGTAATTTCCCATGCAAGAACGAATTCCAATTACATAGAGGAACTTGCTTTATATATATATATGGAGAAACCTTATCATTTTGTGGACGAGCTCCACTCCAAGTCGAGGAGATCTTCTTGGGATAATTTCCACGAAGAAAGAGAGTGTTGTGAAAGATGTAAATGGACATCAAATTCTAGGTATTATAAAGGTCGCTAAACATTGGTTTGTACCATAGATAACGTAATATTTAAATCCATTTATCTCACAGTACCAACGCTAATTCACAATTTTTGTTTGTTGAATGAGATTTCCTGCCCCTCTGTACTTGGTCTTATTTATTTTATAGAAATGAGTTTTTGAAAACCATTTTTTATTTTTTTATTAAAAAAATAATTAACAAAAAATACTTTTCAATCAAGAAAAAAATTTAGTTTGATTTCCAAAAAAATATTCTTATTTTATTTTTGATGAAATTTTTTTTAAAAAATTATAAAAAATTTAGAAATATCATATTAAATTTGATTCTCAAAGTTTTAATTGTTATATATTTTGTTTGGAATTTTTTTCCTTTCAATTTATTCTCTTAGAAATTGATTCAATTTGATTTTTATATCAACTCTAATTTTTATTTTTATGATTGTTATTTTCTTTTTGCTTATTATTATTTTTTAATTAAAATTTTTTAACTATCAAATGTGATCCTTATTATTTAATTATTATATATTTTATTTGAAATAATTTATAAAATTATATTTGTTTTTACATTTCATCATCTTTCAAATTTTTTTATATGTTAGATTTGATCTCTATTATTTTGATTTTTATTTATTTTATTTGAGTTAATTTATAAAATTAGATTTTTTAAATTTTATTCTCATTCAACCTTTTAATTTTTAAGATTTGTTCTTGATTATTTTAATAAACTTGAAAAAAAATTTAACAATTTATTTTTCATGACATAGTCAAATATTGAAAAATATTTTTTAATTTATTTTTTATGATACTACCAAACATCAAAAAATAATTTATTTTTTTAGGAATCCATTGTCCAAAGAAACCATTTTCCAAAAGAAAACCACTTTATAACAAACAAATAGTACTACAGTTTCCAATTTGAGTTATTCTACTTGTGATAGAATTTAATGGCATTGATACATAAAAAAAATTAAGGAAATAGTACTTTTAATTAATATATGGGTGTTATTGATGAATATTAAACTAAAATATTTTTTTAGTGCTCTTGATTTTGTTATCCAAAAATTCTTCAAAAAATGATACTCCTAATATCCCATCAGTAAATATTAAATTGAAAATTTAATACTTGATTTTTTTATATTAGTGAATATTTGATTGAAAATTTTATTATTTAAAAAGATCAAGAGTGATACTCCTTTTAATATTAAGATAAATGGTTTACATTAAGTCTATTTACCTTAAATATAAAAATGAAAAGCAAAACATTTTTCATATGTTAAAAAAAAGAGTTTTTTAAAGTTTGGAAATGTTGTCTCTGTAGGACTTTTGATTTAGGTCAAGTTTTAATAGATTTTATACACTTGTTATCAAACCTAAAAATTCATGACAAACATTTTTTTTTCTCCTTTTCTTTTGTAAAAAAACTGAAATAAAAATCAAACTATAGATACTTTTAACAACATTGAATTTATCTTCTTAATTGTAGAGTTTAAAACTAGTACTTCCGTATGATTGACTTTTTTGTCCTAATTGTAGGGCTAAAACCAAGGATTCCTGATGACATGGTTGAACTCATCTTCTTGATTATAGGGTTTAATATCGGTACTTTCTAATGGTAGGATTGATTTTTTTCCTTGATTGCAAGGTTATAATTAGAGATTTCTGATGATAAAATCAAACTATTTTTCTTGATTTTTGGGTTAAAACTAGAAATTCTTGAGGACATGTTTAGATTGCCTGATTGTAAAGCTTGATTTTTCCTTTCTGATGTAGAGTTTGACTTTTTGATTATTGAGGTTGATTGTTCTTAATGTTTTCTAATAACAGGGTTGACCTTGCCAATGAATAAATTAGCAAAAATTGATTTTTTTTAAAAAACTATTTTTTCTCTATTTTTTATTAAGTTGGATCTAACCCAGCTTGTATGGTTGGGGTGGATCCAGCAACCTAACCCGGTTACTGGACCAAGCCAGTAACCGACTTGCCAAATATTGCATGCATGCATGAACCATTCATGTTTGCATGCAACAGTGCTAATGCAATTAAATTTAAAGGGATAAAAAAGGGGCTCACATAGTGCAAAGGCTGACGATAGGAGTTTGTGTTTGAGTTACTGCTTTTGCCTCTTTCAACTGGAGAGGGGAACTTAACCAATGCTACCCATGACTCAGAAGTTAATTCTGCAGCTATTGATGGTTGGAGAAGAAGGCTTTGCTTTTTTCTACTAGAAGGAAGATCTTTTGCCATTGTTATTATGTTGTTGAAAACAACATTAGTACTAATGGAAAGGAAAAATTGTTGTTGATTTCAACCGGGATGATGAAGACTCTACTACTGCCGTTATTAGAAGTGAACAAGCCCTATGACTGTTATCGAGGAATGTTGTCATCCTGAGTTTGGATTGTGGAGAAGGAGAGTTACTAACGAGGTGGTTTGGTTCTGTCATACCTGGTGTAGGGATGGGATCCCAAGGAAAAAAAATAAAGAACTTTCACTGTTGAATGGAGTTTACAAGGTGTCGCTATTGTTGAATGGAGGTTTGTGTTTGATCAAGAGAATAAGAGATGGTAAGGCATAACAAATATGTGTCTTTTCTTGTTTGAGGGGGAAAGAGAAAGTTAAGGAATTAGGGAGAGAAGTGTTTGCCGCTAGATGAGAAAGGGGAAGAGAATAATGAAAGTGTTCTTTTTTTTTTTCCTTACAACAGACAAAAGAAGATGAAGGCATGGTTAATGGTTTTTTTCTTGTTCTGGGAAGAGTGAGTGCAAGGAGGATGAAAAAGAAAAAGCCTAGAAGGAGGGAGTGGTTCTAAAGGCTGGGGAAGGAGGGAGTGGTTCCAAAGGTTGGGGAAGAAGATAACAAAACTGAAAGGGAGTGTTTAATTGCTGGTAGGGAAGAAAAGAGAAAAAAGTTGGGGGGAGGGAGTAGCGACGGCTAGTTTAGGATTTGGTCTCGTCCTTTTTTTTATTTTTTATAAATGACTTTTTTTTTTGAGTTTCTGGTAATGACCTTCTCTTTGGATTTCCTCCCGTGTTTTTTTTTTTTTGCATACACTGAGATCTATATTTATAGTGTAAGAGTCTCAGTGCTTAGAAGAAATAAAACCTTAATCAAACTTATTCTCCTTTTTTAAAGTTCAAATTTGAAAATAAACAACTATTATTATATTAAAGGTAAGGATTATCTTGAAGATAAAGATAGAATGACAAAAGCACATTATAGTCTCTAGTTTTTGTGCAAGCTGAAAAATCATATTTTTTATCAAAATAAATTTCTGATATTTTAATTTTACATTTTAAATTCTGTAAAATTAAATTAAAAACCAACGGTCTAAAATTAGATTACAACAATTGCCCCTTCTTTACAATGTTTACGATGCAAATACAAGAAAATTTATTTTCTTTTGACTTCGTATAACAAGTTTTATATAGAAGAATAATTGAGAAAACCCTTCCCCTTTTTCCTTCTTTCTTTTTTGATTGATTTTTTTTAAAATAATCTCATTGTAATAAGCGATCTAACTAGGTGAAAAAATACAAAGAAAAGGTCTTAATATAATGGGTGATCTATTTAAGTAAAAAAAAGAAGAGGAAAATAAGGGCTTTAAGACGCACTCGAAGGTGGTGAGAGCTTGAAAGCACGCTAAAAAAAAAAACAAGGGCTGAAAGTTAAGCTTAAAAAGAAGTGAGGGTTCAAAGGCATGTTTAAAAGGAGGTAGGGTTAGAAAATGCACTACCTTAAATGTTTGAGGGCATGCTTGAAAAGAAACAAGGGCTTAAAGTTGCACTCGAAAAGAAATGAAGGCTCAAAGGAAAACTTGGAAGAAGGCGAGGGCTCAAATGCACTCTCAAAAGGAGGTGGTCGCTCAAAGACGCACCCAAAAAAGGTAGGGTTAGGAAATGCACTACCTTGGATGGTTGAGAAAAGGTGGTGGAAAAATATAAAGATTTTTTTATAACTTAATTCTCGTGGGCAGCTTGTCTAGGTTAAAATTTCTTAAATATGATAAAATTTTCAAAAGCAATTTCAAACTTGGCCATTTCAAGATGAGCTTTTATTTGATGGATCTTTTCATGAATTTCTCTTGTGAAGTTTGCAAAACTCATTGTCCAATGTTTCAAAATTTAGATGATATGCATGCATCTTTACCTGATTTGAAATATAGGCCCCTATTTCTTTTGAATCTTCTTGTTTGCTTGATTGATGACGACTTGTTATCTCTAATTTGGGTCATCTTCATCCTTTAGCTTCTAGTTTACTCGAGTTGGTCCATAAAAGTCTCTTCTTAAATTCATTTACATAGCTTAGCTTTTATGGTGCCCATCATGATCTACTTGTTTCCTAGAGATTTTTCTTCTCACCAAATAATTTGAGAGGATCATTCATTAATCCCCGTCTCAGTTTTAAAAAAATTCATTATCATTTGTTAAAAAAATCAAGCTGCCTTTTATAAACCAAGATGCTCCTTTGTCTTATTGCCTCATTGTACCGGTCATTGCTCCTAGGTATGCTTTGTTAGCGACTCAAAAAAATAATGGTTTTAAGTGACCATTCTCTAATTTCTCTCATTTTCAATTGGAATCTTGAGATCTTGATCTTGCCTTTTGAAAAAAAAAATTTTATATGAGTTTAAAACACTTTACTTTTGAAATCTTATAATTCGTTGATTATTTTTTAGAAAAGAAATGATTTTCTCTTATATTGGTGATATAGTATTTGGTGAAAGTACAACATGAGGTGACCTTCTGTTTCTTATAGGTTTCCAAAATTAAGGGCTTGAAAAAAAACTTGAGGTTTTGTTTGAGAAAAACTTGTCTCTTTTTAAAAACTTATTTTATTGGCATGAATAATAATGAATAGCTTGTTCTTAATGTCACGACACTAATTAAAAAAAAATACTCTTTACATTTTGAGGCATTGTTTATTAATCTAAATTGTTTGCTTGGTTGATTAAAAAGGACTTTTACAAGCATGTAATTTAAGCTGAGGTTTTTGGTTATAAATAAAAAGATCATAAAGCTCAAAGAGTGTTTCAGTGTTTTAAAGATTAAGGATCACTATCAGCAGTTCAACTTTTTTTATTCACCTTTTTTTTTCCATTTCTTTTCTAGATTATGCTCACTTTATCTTGGATATCACTCTTTCTTGTGATCTGGGCATGCCCCCTAGTCATTGAATTTTTAGGGGTCTTTGGCATTTTTGGCTTTCTTTTGGTTTTTTTTATCTTTTCTCATTAAAATTTTCACTTGCCTCTAGAGTGCAGTGTGATCCTAATTGGGATTTCTTATGAAATGAAAATTATTTAGGCTAAAAAAAAGACTACAAGGTATATACTTTTTAGAATGTGAAAGGAATAATAAAGATAGCCTTTTTTTTATTTCAAACAGCAGTTAAGATCAATAAACTTTGGCCTCATCCAATATGATGGTTTGGTCTTTGTAAAGAGATGCATTTCATAAGTCTATGAGCAATAAGTTCACTTTATGACATTATTTATGCATTCAAAACAACATGTCTCAAGAGTCATGGTGAGAGGATGATAATTTATTTTTTATTTATGCATTTTGGTTCAGAGTTTAGTCATCTTAATGAAGGAGTTGCTTGATTAATGTGTTATTCTATATGTTATAAATATTATTTTAAATAAACACTAAATTATTTTTAAAATCAAATACATGTTCAATTTTAAACCAATAGGAAAATTGATTTTGGTAAAAGAGATGAATTAAGTCTATAAGATCACACAAGACTTCAAAAATATATTTGTGAGAGCTTAGAGGGAATCCCTTTCAGGATATTTTTATTGTAAATCAAAGGAAAGAAACATTTTCTTCTTAGTTGAGTCAATAACCCTTCCTAGATGGATAACTTGTTTGATCATCTCAGCTATAATGACCAAGTTAGAAAAATATTGTGCAGAGCTTCTAACAAGGTATTTAAAGTATAATGCTTTGAGAGTGTTGACAACAAATCGACCATCTTTTTTCCCATCAAAATAGGATTGACTTATGCGGCTGTCTCACACCACCTTTGAGTGTATTCTCTTATGGACTCCTTGTTTTTCTTTTTCATAGCTTACAAGCTTGACCTATCAGGATCCAAATCCATATTGAACTTATATTGCCTAATGAAGACATCAACTAAGTCCTTCTATTTTTTTACCTTGGTATTATCTAACTGCATATACCAAGTAAGGGCAACATCACTGAAACTGTCTTGAAAAAAATGAATCAACAGTTTCTCGTCATAAACTATCTTAGCCATTTTATTGTAGTAAACTTTGAAATGAGTTACAAGACACTGAGTTTCTGTATATTTAAAAAATTCTAACACCCTAAACTTTTTAGGAATGATTATGTTAGGTACTAAACGTATCTTGGTAGCTTTTATGTGGTCATGTAAGCTAGTTCCCTCAACTGTCCTCAGTCTTTGTTCTAGGGCAGACAATTTGTCCAGGCCATGTTCTTTTACTATCTTGTTCTTTTGAGATTCCTTTATTCTAAGGTCAATGATAAATGACATTCTTATGGGATATACTGGTTGAGCAAACTGAGAATACATAACTTATTGAGACATCTTATTTGCCCACAGATTTTATGAATTTACGAGCTTAGGTTTTGGCTGAGCTATAAATTTTGCTTCTTCAGATTTAGATCTCACGGCCTATTTGAGTAGGTTGTAAAAGGACTTTCCATCTTTTTTCAGTGTTGGGCTTCCAACTAGGCTTTTTCTTTGTTTTCCATTTATCTTTTTTATAGTTGAGTGTTATAAGTGTGTTTTAATAGGGGACGAGTGTTTCACCTGGAATGTAGTATCATGATAGTTCATAAGTGTATGTTCGAACATGCACGAAGATGAATGCAACATATTGGGTATGGATTCACCTTTTATAGGGTGACATAACAATCATTATTTTTTGGATGTGTGGTTAGATTTAAATTTGATATTCATTGTAATACTGAAAGAAAATATGTTTAGCCTTTTATCATCTAAACTTTCAACCATATTTTTTAGTGTTTTTTATTATGCATCTAATGTTTTTTAGTAGTGGCATCCAATCTAAGATAGTCTCTTTTTGTCATTTACAAGGATTCAGACTCGAGTCTATACTCAACAATTGTTATCTTAGGAATAACAACCATTATATCACCTGAAAGCACATTTAAGATTATCATAGGGATTAACCTCAATAATAGGTCCTAGTCATTAAATGCATCGAGGTAGTATTACTATCTAATCTTAACGATATTTTGCATTCTCAATGATCATCCTTGAAAGGTTAATATGAGGTTTACAAAGAGCGTGAAAATAGAGGTGCAGAGTAATATCAGTTCAGTATATCAACCATTATGAGCAAACAATCATATAAGAGTTGGATGGTTTCACGAGTCTTACTTAGGCTAAAACCATTGATATGCCGTTACTTCTCTACTTATCTTAAAGTTAATACCATATGCATTTTAAAAATGAGATTAGTGATGTATGAAGGCTTTAAATCCATATCCAAGATATATGTATGATAAACAATGAAAAACTATGCATGCTAAAATAGTAAAAAGAGCAAAAAATGAAACTTGATAAGCACAAACAATATAACAACAAAGACATAGTATAACAAATATTTTTAGCAATAAAAAGACAAAAAGCAAAGCTTAGTCTTAGAGGTCCTCAATGGATTTGTCATTATATCACATCTGGACATCGCGATAATCGATTAAAAATATCTTTGAGTGGAAAGAAGAACAAATATCTGACATCTTATTCGTTTAAGAGAAAATATCTTGTTCAAAGAGTCGCCACCTAGTATTATGGTCACAAGGATCCCTAACTAGTCAACAAAGATTCTATAATTTGGGATTAGTTACATAAAAGAGAATATGCAATCACTCCTTTAGTGTCCTACTTAAGGCAGACTGCATTCTTGATTTTGTCTAAAATTACTAAACGTTTTGTTTGTATTATGTTCTTATGGTCATTCTGTAATATTCTTAACGCAGGCGTCAATCAATTTTTGCTTACAAATATTTCCAATGCTAGTGTTAGTAAATATTCCTGACTCTAATGCCAATGAATAAAACTGCAACAATTGATTTTTTTCTAAGATAAGAAACATATATTTTTATTTTCTATTTTTTATTAATTTGGATCCAACTTAGCCATACAAGTTGGGCTGGATCCAGCAGCCTAATTTGGTTACTGGTCAAAGCTAGTAACCGGCTCTCCAAATGTTGCATGCATGCGTGAGCTTTTCATGTATGCATGCAATAATGCCAAGGTAATTAAACTTAAAAGGGATGAAAAAAGGGCTTGCTTGGTGTAAGAGCTGGGAATAGGAGTTTGTGTTGGAGTTGCTACTTTTGCCAATTGAAAGCTGGTGCTCGGATGGAGAGGGGAACTTACCCAACGTTATCTGTGGCTAAGAAGTTAATTTTGTGGCTGTTGATCACTAGAGAAGAAGGCTTTGCTTTCTTTTTTTTTTGCTGGAAGGAAGATCTTTCACCACTTTTACTATGTTGTTGAAAACAACATTGTTGTTACTGGAAAGGAAAGATTGCTATTGATTTCAGTCGGGATGATGAAGACTCTACTGCTGTCGTTACTAGAAGTGACCAAACCCTACGACTGCTACTGAGGAGTGTTGTTGTCTTGAGTTTGGATTGTGGAGAAGGAGAGATACTGACGGGGTGGTTTGGTTTTGTCATACCTAGTACAGGGATGAGATCATGAGAAAAAAAATAAAAAACTCTCGCTGTTGAATGGAGTTTACAGGGTGTTGCTATTATTGACTAGAGGCTGGTATTTGGCTGAAAGAAGAAGAGATGGAAGACATAACAAATGTGTGTTTTCTCTTGTTTGAGGGAAAAGAAAAAATTAGGGAATCGGGGAGAGAAGTGTTGGCTACTATAAGAGAGAGTGAAAGAGAATAGTGAAAGTGTTCTTTTTTTTTTTCGCTTGCAGTGGAGAAGAGAAGATAGAGGTGTGGCTAATAGTTTTTTTTCTTGTTTTGTAAGGAGTAAAAGTAGGAAGAATGAAGAAGAAAAAACCTAAGAGTG
>SRLM01000037.1:142530-263763 GCA_015708895.1 Populus ilicifolia | reverse complement strand
GGGGGGGGGGAGTGGTTCCAAAGGTCGTAGAAGAAATAAAACAAAACTAAAGGGAAGGGGCGTTTAATGGCTAGTTTGAGACCAGGGTAAAAGAGAGGAAAAAACTAGGGGGAGGGGGAGGGGATAATGGCAACTAGCCTAGGATTTGGTCGCGCCCTTCTTTTTTTTTATAAATGTCTTTTTTTTATAAGATTTCTAGTAATGATCTTCTCCTCGGGTTTCCTCTTACCTTTTTTTTGTTTCATACACTAAAATATGTATTTATAGTGCAAGAGTCTCATTGCTTGTGAGAAACAAAGTCTTAATCAACCTCATTTTTTTTAAGTTTAAATTAGAATCAATTTGAAAGCAGACAATTATTATTATCTTGAAGGTAATAATTATTTTGAAGATAAAGATAAAATGACAAAAGTACATTGTAGTCTCTAGTTTATATGTAAGCTGATAAATCATATTTTTCATCAAAATAAATCTTGGATTTTTTAATTTTACATTTTAAACCCCATAAAATTAAATTAAAAACTAATTGGCCAAAATTGGGTTACAATAACAATCACCATTACCCTCTTGTTTTCAACATTAAGTTTTTATGTTGTAGAATATTTAGAAAAGACCATTGTCTTCTCATCATCTATTTTGATGGAGAAGTGACGCTCTACTACTCTTAATTCTAAAAGAGTTCATCAAGTGATTAACTATTATGGATTCAAACAAAATTTCCTCTAACTAATCTAGATTTTTTTTGTTTTTTAATAGTCATCCAAAGATACATAACATCATCATTTTTGTCATAAACTTTGTGAACTCAAACAATGAAGATTTTTCAAGAAATCTTTTTTTGTGTTAAGGATGCTAGTCATCTTAGCAAGGGAATTACTCAATTCATTCTTAATTAGTTTTTTTATCATATGAATAGGATGCATAAAACACTACTTTGAGCTATCATTGAATTATTTATAAAACAACAAGTTTTATTTTTTAAAATTATTTTTGTAGAGAATTTGATCATGATATTTTGAACATTGCTATAAAATCATGTAGAGTTATAAGGTTCAATTTTTTTCAAAGTTTAAGAAAGGTGGGGCTTTCCTATGGCATATTACATTTATACAAGTTTGAACAAATATAAAATACCAAATGCTAGTTTCACTTTAAATATCAAAAGTGAAAAGGAAAACATTATTTATGGGTTAAAAAATGGATTGGTTTGGGAATGTTGGTCCTATAGGTCTTTCAATTAGGCCCAAGTCTCAATGGATTTTATAAAATTATTATAAAACCTAAAAAGGCATGTCAAACATTGATTTTATTTTTGTCTTTCTTTTGTAAAAATAAAACAAATAAACATAAAAAACATTTGAAAATATTGTTTTTTGTTTTTTTCCTTGATAATTAAAAGACTTGGCCATTTGTAAAACTTAATGGTGAAGATCAAGTAATTAAAATAGACAAAAATAAAACAATGATAATTGTCCACCAAAGATATTATAAATATATAAGAGCCATAATTTTACATGCATAAAACTATAACATAAGCATAAGGCTAGAATCAACTCTAAGAATGTTATTCCATATAATCCTTACAAATGGGAATGGGTATACAAGATTAAAAGATTTGGCCAACATAATTCTAGTAATCAAATCAATCCCATATACGTTGCACAATTCTAGAATCTCATCACAGTACATATTAAAATTATTAAATAAACTTGATATTTATTCATCATAAATATCCATTCCATGAACATTACCCAATCAAAACCTCACCATAAAACAAATTAAAAATCAATAATAAACCAAGTTAATTATGCAAGAAAGGTTTGAAGTTGGAAATTAACCTTCTGTGGTGGTTAAGGATGACTGAAAAGGGCTAGAATAATGAAAAGTACATGATGGATGCGGAAAATAAGTGGCGAGACGTGATAAACATGCTCTAGGAGTGGGCTATCATATTTGATGTGTCATTCCATATGCTATCGACATATGATTCATGTGTGTCTAGATTCGAAGTGTGCACCAATCTATCCTCCTTTATTTTATAATGGTGTTGTAGGCCACCTCCTTTTGGCGGGGAAGATTTGACACCAGAATGCTCTAATGATCTTATCTCTCTTTATTAGTTAGTTTTGTAAGTTGCAGATTTGCTCATATTAAGGTTATTAGATCATGAGCCTTGTATGATTTAATGATTGAAGAAGAGAGAAATCAATGAGAAGTTTTTAAGGTTGTTTTTTCTCTCTCTCTATTAAAGATGATTCAAGGGTTGTTGGTTTCCATTAATTTCAAGCTTTTAGAAAGGGCAAGCTTTTGAAAAAAGCTTATAAACAAAGAGAATGGTGGTAGTCTTGCTGGAAACTAAGGTTAGATGTGAGAGAAATTAATGAAAGAAAATTTGAGTTTAGAAAGGGAAAGACAATGTTAGGTTTTTTTTACAGGAGGAAGGTTGAGCAAGATGAATAGATTTTTTTTTATGGTTTATTTCTCTATATTTTAGCTCATATTCACTTAAAAAAATTATAGGGTTCTCTCTTATGGTGATTATTTTTTTCAGGAGAGTAGATTAGATTTTTTTATGATGGCTAGGGTTTTAGAAAGAATGTGGAGGCTGGCATTGAATAATGATGAAGAAGGGAACATGGAGGTGAAGGTGTAAGGTTGTCTATTGTATTTATGAAAAAAAGAAGAAAAATAAGTGATTGTTTAACTATGAGTGGAGGAGATAGAAGAATAATGGCAGCTAGTGTTTAAGTCCTACTAAAGATGAAAGGTTGAAGGAGAATGAGAGAGTGAGGTAGATATATTTTTTTCTTCTTCTATTTTTATTATTTTTCTTCTTTTTATTTTTTTACGTACTCTTTTCTTAGTTATTCTTTCTACTCACACTTTTTTTTTCATTGTGGCTATTTGTTTGTTTGTTTGTTTGTTTTTTAATCAAATGACAACCTCCCCTCATCTTTTGCAAGATTCTTCTACTATTTATATTTTTTCCTTTCAATTGGTCCGATATAACTTGATTTTATTTTAGTCCTTTATTTTCTTGCTTTGAACTTTTAGCTCACTCGTTTGATTTTTTTTTTGTTTTTTTTTAAAAATCAATGTAAATATTAATTTGATGATGAGAAAAGTATTAAAAAATATATAAAATAGACGTGAATGCCTTGAAAAGATATTTCATTGAATTTGATTTTCTTGGTTTTTTAAAAAATAAGGTAAAAAATTGTGTTAGGAAAAAAATTAACAGAATCCAGCTTTAGAATCTGGATAATTTTAGAATATTGAATTTTTCCATTAACAGTGTTAAAAGTCGGATTCGAGAAAGAAACGGTCAAAGCATAATTTTAATTTGAATCTACCTTTTCCAATCAACGTGTGGATCGAGTTAGATACGTATGCAAGTGGAACTGATGGTATAATTAAAGCTTACAGAGATGATGAACGACAGGGGATATTTTTCACACAAAAAGACTAGGAGAAGTGATTCAAAATAAAAAATAAAAATAAAAAGTGAGAGCAAAAGAACATGTTTCCGTGCATGCCAAAGTCACTAGATAGAAGCAACAATATAAATAGTTTCAATGTCACCTGGATTAGTTCTAAGTTCAATGAAATGAAAACCTGTCAATAATCCCTGTCCAGAATGGACTGACTAGATTATATTGCGAGCTTTAACAAAACAGATTGTGAATTATACGTGTTAATAAACGTTAAAAATGTTTTTAATACTATTATAAATTAAGTTGATAAATTAAGATAAATATATATATATATATATTAAGATATATGATGGTGTCATGCATGTTGCTCTTATCAATATAGCTTTAGAGGGGGGTAAAAAAAGCATAATAAATTCCTATGAGATAAGAATAAAAAAACTTTCCTTCCAATTAAAACTCTGTCATCTCATTAATTTGCTTTGTCTCATTTTTTTTTTAATGAAAGGTTGTGTTAATAAAAATAAAAGGTTTTTATTAAGAAAATTACATTGAAATTTTTATAGTTGTTTTTTATTTTTTTTAAATTATACTTTACATCCTTATTTAATCTAAAATTTTAAATCATGTGAAATGACATTACTACCCTCACATGTAATATATTATAAACCTAGGAAACATCATAGCGCGACCTCTTGTATCTCACTTTCTATCCCTCATTTCTTTCCCGTTATAATATTCTCTCTTTACACTATAACATTTAAAATCCTTTATAATATTATCTTTTTATACTATATTATTTAAAATTCATTATATGAAAGTTATAATTTAAAATTAAGTTGTGCATGAATATGTCTTGACTCAAATTAGAGTTGACCATAGGTATGCCATGACTCATCATAAAATTAAACGTCATAAAAAATATAACTATATTTTAAATTGTGATTTTTGTGTGATGACTTTTATATAAAAAAGATTTTTAAAAAAGTAATGACTCATCAATAATAATTCCAACTATGCTAAAAAAAGTAATTTCTATCTCTCATCGCTCTATCGCTCTTGTTTTATAATATTCTCTCTTCATACTAGATTATCAAATAAACAACCTCAAATGAAAAATAAATTCTATATTTTTTTAATTAAAAACAAAAATTTTGTTTTTGTTATACCATTGCAATCTTGGGATAACCTAACTTGGTTAGCTATATTGCTAGATAAATGGTATTTGAGATTTGGGTGTGATTGATTCTTGGAAAGAGCGATTTTTGGTTTCTTGAAGAGATGAATGACATAGAAAGGACAAGTTAAAGATTGAAAAGGAGAAAGGAAAAGGAAGAATAAATAATGAATTCAAGTATTTATTTTGGGTTTGCTAAAGATTGAGAATTGGAAAAGAAAAGGAAGAAGAAGTTAAACATGGTGGCTGGTTTTTTCAGTTCAATGCTAAAGTTATAATATTAGTATTGTAAGTGCTCTTTAACAATTAAATTAAATATAACAATAATTTTTATTTAATTTGATATTTTTTATTAATTTTTTTTTGAAATGTAAAGTGTTATAAAGTTATTAAAATTTAAAATATAAATGATGACTTTTCAAAACATGGAGGCAAAGTGGAAAAATAATTAAACTATAGGAGGCTCCAATATCTTTTGATTATTTTATCAAAAATATTTTTTTAAATTGTAAGTAATTTTTCAAAAAGAAACATAAAAATTATAAGTATTTTGTTTGTGATTGAAGAAAAAAACACATACGTGATAAAATTATATCAAAATTTATTAAAAATAAAATAAATTGAATATGTATGACTTTAATTATTATATTAGGTGCGTAATAATTAAAAACAAATTGCTAACATTCTTATAAAAATCTAGAAAAACACTAGAGGACCATGAAAAAATTAAATATTAATAAAAAAATCATGCATGTTTTTTTAGAACATTTAAATCTAAATCCAATAAAAAAATAAATGCAAAATAACCAAGCTCAAGCATTTGACCCAACAAAAAGAGAGGCAAACTAGTGTGGGCTTGAAAGAGCAGGCCACGTGAATGATTTATTTTAACAAAATGTCTAACAAACCAACTAGATAAAACAAGTCAAACTTATTCCCACTCCGACCATTGTTCTAGCATCTATATCTATTGTCATTATTCCTCTTATCTCAATAGCCAAAACATCAAAGGATGTGTGACATAAATTACATACACTTTATACAAGCAAGTCTAGAACCAGAGCAATGCAACTCAAGGAAGAACTCACTACAATAAAGAAGGGTAATTAAACATACCTTTATTCTGTAAAATCTTTAGCAGATGAACTCGTAGATCACCAAATCTTTGGAGATGATTTAACGCTCTACATCCTCAATGGCCTGGGAACTGATTTTCATGAAATTGCAAGTCCCATTTATGCATGAGAACAACCACTCACATTTAAGAAACTTCATGATCTCCTTGTAAATCATGATGTATATCTCTGTCACCTTAAAGCCTCCTTTTATCCATTAATTGCTTTTGCAAATTACACGCATAAATGAGCTTTTTATGGTCAATACAATGCTTTTTTTTAAGCTTCCCCAAAGCCACACACTTTTGAAAGGTCATATGCCTAAATAAACAAGATTTCCAGCTCACTATCAATACACTAGCAATAAAAAAGACAACAAAAAAATTTTAGACCACATTGTTTTCCCCCAAGTGTGAACTATGTGACCACGTAGGTTATACTGCCAAACATTACAGTCATATTCAATGTAACACACCAATAGTAAATTGTATTTATACCTTACCAACACAGGATACAAAGTGGCTTATAGAATTAGTAGCATCTCATAATATTACTAGTGATCTTGCTAATTAATTAATACTTAAAAGTGTATTTTTATCAAGATTTTATATCATCATTTTGCACTTGAAGTATCAATAATTGCTTAACTAAAATATGTTTTATAATAACGTATCTAATAATATAAGATATCTTTAATTTGTGGTAAATATTCATTTTAAATGCAGGCCTATCATATAAATAAAATGATTGATTGATGAATTTAAAAACTGAAATTGAAAAGACAAAAAGATGGCCAAACTTAGAAAAGAGATGCTGGTGCAGTCCAAACCAGAACACTGTTCAGTAATTCGGTCATATCTGGAGCTGTAGATCTCAGATTTAGGTCTACTTTATATGAATGGAAAGGTAAAACATAGACCTACAACTTTCCTTGGAGCCTAAAATTTAAAAAGGTCATTTTCAAGTCTAAATTGGAGCAACAACAAAGAAGTCTGAATCTATCTTCTAGCGAGAGCATTATTCAATGTTTGACCCATATTTGGAGTTTTAGAAGTCTAGATGTTCTGAATTTTTTACACAAGAAAGCTGAGACAATTTCCTACAACTTTCATGTTTTCAAGTAGTATCAATTTTGATATTATCAGTGAAATTTTGGGCGGAGAAGAGAAGATAAGGATTGTTAGCAAGTTAAGAGTTGGTCACTACTCATTAATTAGTCATCAAATCAATAGTTCCTATCATTTTATTTATATGATAGGCCTGCATTTTAAATGAATATTTATCAAGTCAAGAGAATATAAGGATTATTATTATTGGTACTACTACTACTACTACTACTACTACTACTACTACTACTGTTATTATTGTTATTGTTGTTTATAATTTGTACAATTAACCTCCCTATGGTTTAACCCTAGTCTTGCCGGGTTATTTATTACTTTGACACTCCTGCACTTGGAAGAAGACATTAATCTTTTTATTGTGTCACTAATCTATCTATTCACTCAGAATACAATGGCATTGACAAAATTATCATTGGTGATGGTTCACATTTACCTGCTTTCATATTAGCTCCCTACTTCTTCACTCCCTTAATCATACTTTTCATTTATATGATACCTTTTAGTGTTTCTAATATACAAAAGAAATCTTATATCTGCTCACTAATTTACTTGTCAAAATCATGTTTTTTTCTTATTAAGGATTAAATCATGAGAGCGGTTATATTTCAAGGAGTATGTGAAAATAGTGTATACACCGTTCTAAAGTCAATGGTGTAGTATTCTCCTCTCATAGCTGCCAACGTGCATGAAACAATCTTCATTGACGAGTTTGGGCATCCATCTCATAAAATGGTCACTCACCTCATCAACTCCTTTTCCTTTACAACAATAAACAAAAAAAATCTTGCACTTTGTTCATCATGTTCTATTAATAAAGCTCACCAACAACCATTTCACCAAAATAGTCTCTAGTCATGCTCCTATTGACTTAATTTATACTTATGTATGGGGTTTTTTTGGTACAATTGGTATCAATGGGGCTCATTACTATCTCATTTTTTGTTGACCATTTCACAAAATATATTTTGTTTTACCTTATAGAAACAAAATCCAGTGTTCGCCCAATAATTTTTCATTTTAAAAATCTTGTTGTAAACCGATTCTAATTAAAAATTAAATCTGTCTATTCAGATAATGATGGTGAATTTGTTTTCTTAAAACATTATTTTACAACCAATGAAATCAATCATTACATCATAGCTCCTCATACACTATAATAAAATGGTGTTTTTGAGCGAAGCCATCGTCACTTATTAAAAACCAGTCTCACAATACTAAATGATGTCTTCTTCGCTACAATATTGGCCCTATACTTTTTTCACTGTTGCATATCTCATTAACCGTCACCCACACCCCTCCTTCACTATAAATTACCGTTTGAAATTTTATTTACATAGCCTTCAAATTATCACAAGCTAAAAAACTCTAGTTTTCTTTGTTTCCCTCTTACCCGACCATATAACACAAACAAATTAGAACCAAAATCAATTCCCTGTATTGTTGTTTACTACTCCTTAACATGAAATGCATACAATTGTCTTGATCTTCTAACAAACTGCTTATACCAATCTCATCATGTTATTTATCATGAAAATAAAAGCGGTCTTCTTTTCAGCCAACTTTCCACCTCCCCAGCCTAACAAATGCCTCCCCCGTCTATGGTAATTCATCATCACCTTCTGAGCCTCTACTAGTGACTTTGACAAGGGCATCTATTCTCACTGTCTACTAAAGTAATGAATCTCCCCATCTCTCGTTTAATTCACATGATCTCACATCTCCATTTTCTCTTTTAAAATGCTTTGTTTTTCATAATTCATAATTTTATGCCTGCCTCATCTTCATTGCATGTTCCATGTAGCCTACCTTCATCAGCCATTTATACAGTTCCTCCCTCCTCAATCCATCATTCCCTAAACCTTGCCCAAAACCATACTCACTTAATGGTAACCAAACCTATGAATAATATCTATAAACCCAAATACATTCACACTACAACAAAACACCCTCTTTCTAACATTGTAAAACCAATTTGTATGGGACAGGCTCTCCGTGAACCATACTAAAGGATAACGATATCTAAGAAACTCATAACTCTGATGAGATATGGTATATAAGAACTGGTACTGCCTCTTCCTGAATGCAAACCCTTATGGTGCAAATGAGTTTTTCGGGTCAAACAAAACTCTAATGGTTCTATAGCTTGGTTTAAAGAGCGCTTAGTTTCAAAAAGATATGATCAACGACCTGAATTGGATTACAATGAAACATTTAGCCCTGTTGTAAAACTTGTCAACATCATAATAATTCTCACCATGGTTGTGATGAAAGGTTGCTTATTATAGTAACTGGATGTAAATAATGCTTTTATATATGGAACCTGTATGAAAACATTTACAATACATAACCATTGGAGTTCCAAGATGCCATTACTCCACATCATGTCTGCTAGTTAAATAAGGCAATTTATGGCCTTAAATAGGCTCTTCGTACCTGGTACTTGATTAGTACTTAAAAGTGTATTTTTATTAAGGTTTTATATCAACATTTTGTATTGAAGTATCAATAACTCCTTAACTAAAACATGTTTTATAATAACAAGTCTGATACTAAAAGATACCTTTAATTTATGATAAATATTCATCTTAAATGCAGGTCTATCACATAAATCAAATGATTGATTGATGAGTTCAACTACTGAAATTGAGAAGAAAAGGAGAGGGTGAAACTTAGAAAAGAAATGTTGGTTCAGTCCAAACTAGAATATTGTTCAGTCATTGGGTTATATCTAGAGCTATAAAACTTGGATTTGGGTCAGCTCTATATGGATGGAAAGCTAAGATATAGGCCTAAAATATTCATAGGAATGCAAGACTTTTTTACTGTTTGGTAGTCCAAATCTTAATAACAATGAAAAAGTCCGAATCTATCTTACAGCCTAGATACTGTTTAATTTGTAGCCCATATCTTGAGTTTTAAAAGTCTAAATGACCTTAATTTGTTTTTGGAAAGATGAGATAATTTTCTAGAACTTTCATGATTTAAGTCAGTTCAAGTTATGATGTTAGCAATGATGTTTTTGATAAACAAGAAGATAAAGATTGTCACAAAGTCAAGAGTTGACCACCCAGTCAATAATTAGTCATCAAATCAATAGTTTTAAGTCATATAAAAGGAGGTATTTATCATGCATTTAGGCATCTTGGTTTTCAGATTAAGATCATGTTCTTGCTCTTTCTTTACATTTTTTATTGCAATACTTAAATTTTGCTTTCATTAATTTCTTGTTTATACTTTTCATTTTCTTTCCTTTACTTAGTTAACTTATATCTTATTTATGTTTTTCTCTTTTATTATGTTTAGTTAAGTTTGTTATATTAAGGTGAAAATGTTACATTAATGGTATAAGAATAAGTATAGTGTAAACTCAACATGGACTTTAATGTTTGATATTAACATGTTTTGTTTTTGTTATCTTCTTTATTTTTAATACTTTGCTTGTTAAATGATTAATCTAGATTTATGTTGTATAACAAATACTTAGCACTTTTATAGTCCAACTGTATGGTGTAACCAATTCTTGTGTTATAAAAGGAACTTGATTTGTTGTTAACATAAGTTATAATCATGAATGCTTAACAACATTTATAAGTATTATTATTATTTGAATAAGATAACTAATATAATCATGTTAACCATTTATAATTTGATTGGAATATCTTTTATGTGTGGTTTCTAGTTGAGTAATAAAAAGAGTTTATATTATACTTGTTTGAAATTCCATTACTAGATCCTCTAACCTTGACATTTATTTTTTATTGTTTAATTTTCACATTAATCTTACATCTCAAAGTCATCTTTAACTTTTTTTTTCTTATTGTTATTGTTGTTGTTGTTATTTATAATTTATATAGTCAACCTTCCTATGGTTCGACCTTGGTTTTGCTGGGTTATTTATTACTTTGACATTCCTACACTTAGAAGAAGACATCAATTTTTTAATCATGTCAGTACTCTACTCTAAAACTAGCCATTCTACAACTAGTGTTTCAAAATTCCAAAGCCAATCCTTCCTTATTCATTTATCATAGTGAAACTATTTTGTGTTATCTGTTGGTTTATATAGATGATCGGGTCATCACTAGCAATACTTCATCTAACTCATATGATTCATTAGTTTGGTATTCAAATCTCCTTAAAGTATATGAGCACACTTCATTATTTTTCTGGGGTTAGATGTCATACCCACAACAACCAGGCTGTTCCTATCTCAACACAAATACACACGGGACCTTCTCTCTAAAACCAATATACAGGGTGCTAAGGATGTCTCTTCTCTTATGTTCACTTCGGTCCAACTAAAGCTTAATGATGGAATAACTTATTGCAATAACACCGACTTTTAAAGTATCATCGATGGTTTACAATAGTTGTCTCTTACCCATTATGATATTTGCTTCGCTATTAATAAGTTGTTATAGTTTATGCATCAACCCACAATCACTCACTAGACAGCTGTAAAATGTTTGCTCCATTATCTAAAGAAAATAATTTTCCTTGGCATTCACATTAATCATCATTCTTCATTTGCTATTACCATCTTTATTGATACTGACTAGGCTGACAATTATAATGATTGCACTTCCACTTCGGCTTATATTACCTTTCTTAGGTCCAATCTCATCTTTTAAAGCTCGGGAAAAAAAAACATGTCGTCGCCCGATTGTCAACTCAAGCTATGTATTGTTCTCACGCCATTACTAAATCTGAAATTGTATGGTTGTTGTCCCTGTTCATAAAACTTTATTTACTAATCCATACTCCACAATGATTGTTATGTGATAACTTGGGAGCCATACACCTTAGTTTTAATCCATTTCAGCATTTATGAATGAAACATATTCAGATTGATTTCCACTTTATGTGCGATATGGTTCAAAAGAAGATTCTTAATGTTCATCATGTCAATACTCACAATCAACTAGCAGATTTGCTAAGCAAGCCACTGTCCCAACAACATCTGCATTATTTATTGCTTAATATTGGCTTAGCTGATGGCTCATCCATCTTATGGAACATATAAAGAAAATCACCACAAATCAAGCACATGATCCCTTGCTTCCTACACAAAATTGTGCAACCGTCATCCAAACCTAATATTAAGCTTGTAATAGCAAATAATCCTTAGTATAAATGCAATCCTGTGTATATATATGTTAACAGTTGTATTATTCAAAGAGTGAAAAAATATTATTTTGAAGATTATCAATAAAATTACAAATCTCTAAATTATTCTATCTTTGTTATTTTTAACGTTCACAACACAATCACAACAAATATAAAATCTAAAATTATTTTTAAAAAAAAATAAGTGAAATAAACAGAGATTACTTTGACCAAAATGGTAACTCATACTGGTATGTCCTGTCCCACTCAGGATTGCTGATGATATCCTTTACCTGATAAAAAAATATATATATTAAAGATAAAGACAAAGAGGGCAGTGAAATCAACTGGGGTTACCTGTAAATTAACATCGTGAGGGGAACAAGTCCTGAGAGCAAGAATGCCGCCTGGAGCTT
This sequence comes from Populus ilicifolia, assembly GCA_015708895.1. Lineage (NCBI taxonomy): Eukaryota > Viridiplantae > Streptophyta > Magnoliopsida > Malpighiales > Salicaceae > Populus > Populus ilicifolia. The sequence continues at coordinate 251,394 of SRLM01000037.1, read as the reverse complement.
CTCTTTAAGGCCATCACACAAACAACATCTAGGCTTTGGATAAATAATCAGTTTTCTTGTACTTGATGATGATGAAGATGATCATAAATAACATGTTGGAAAATTGTTTTTACGTGTTTAATGGAGATATTTGAAGTAGAATTAAAAACTGAGATACGTTTATTTTTGGAATTAAAATTTAATTGAGAAATAATCTTTAATATAAGTGTTTTATTATAAAATATTAATACATAAAATAATAATTTCAAAGAAATTTTGGTTGATAAAATTTTCAAACCTCAAAATTTTTATTCCTGTATTAAAAATTTACAAACTTTTCGAAACACACATAGGTGATTTGAGCAGGAAAAAATAGATTAATAGCTTTTAAATGAGAGATGATCCCTGCAGTACGAGTTTTGTGTTAAATCACGACTTGACTTGGAATTGGATTAATCATAAAATAATTTTTTTATATAAAAATTATTTTTTAAGCCGATGATCCTTACTTATCTAGATTTATTAAATCTTTTAAATTTTATAACTAATTTTTATTTTTATAATTTTTTAAATGATATTCCATGATGATCAAAACTAGTACCGGAAATCTATATTTCTTCTAATAACTAGTCATTTATTAAATAAACATAAAATAAAATATATAATGTAAAAAATACTAACTTTTAAAGAAAATTATTTTGATTGATTAATTAAAAAAAAAATATATTATGAATTTTTTTATTAAAAATTTAATAAAAGAGCTCATATATAATTTATCATTAATTATAAAGAGGAATAAGATTAAAACCATTGAAGATAAAAAAAAGCATTAGGATATAAACCTTATCCAGATGATTGAAGATTCTAAAATCTAATTTCAAAAGAAAAATGAAGTCATGAGGTATATTTAATGCATTAGAAAATAAGAATTTATTTATCTAGTTGAACACTAATAATTTATTGTTTTGAAGATAGCATAATATTACTTAACCTTTTTAGTTTAATTTACAATTAATCTCTATATATGTAAAACCTAAACAAACATGAAAAAATACAAGAAAATTTAGAAAAGATTAAAATATACAGGGTATGAGAATAATTTCAGTAAATGAATAGGTATAATCTATTTTAAGAAATGGCCTAACTATTATGTAAAATGATCTAGTGTAAGTTTTAGAAATCCTAGAATTTTCCCAACAACCTTAAAATGGTATAATTGATTTCAATTATGAGATATAAAAAATAATTAATTAATCAATTAGAATTTTTTAGGATACTTCAATGATAATTTATTTTTTTTTAATAAAAAATTAAAAAATTAATTAAGCATGATTACTAGGCCTAAATTACTTAAGTTTATATGACTACCAGACTCAATAGTCTATAAAAAATAATTTTAAAAGAATTGATTAGAATTTCTCTTTAGGATATTTTAATAATAGTATAAATTTTTTTAATAAAAAGTAAAAAAAATTATAAAAAAATAATTATGATTTCTGTTTAAAATAATTGAAGTATAATTTAATTTAAAAAATAAAAAAAATTATAAAAATATTATTTAAGATACTTTAAGCGTAATTTAAGTATTTTTTATATAAAAAATAAAAAAATTAATTAGACATGATTATACACTTGTGTCTGGCTTGACTGTCAGATTTAAACTTAAGGATATTAAAATATTTTTTATATTTTTTTTAATATTCTAAAAATTTAACACTGGCCAACATGTGAATCAATATATTTTTTTCGTCCATCAATTTTATTCATGAGTCCAAATATTACTAGAAATAAATATTTTTTAGAAACAAAATATAAATAATAATAAAAAATTGATTTATTAATCTAAATTGATTATGTGCAAATATGATATAATGTTTTGGATTGATTCAACCTGACTTCACCTAGATCCATTGATTAAAAGTTGAGGTGTACAAGTTTATTTTAAAGCTAACTTAGTTAAATTAATGAAATTCCAATTCTAATTTTACTATCCTTATATATCTAATATTCATTTTAGATTCAAATTTAAATGATAAATTTGTACAAATTTGTTTATATATATAAATTAATGTCAAAATCTCATGAAAAACAAGTCTTGTTTTTTAAGATAAATGTTAATTTTCTATGAATAACTAAAATAACAAATTTCTTTATAAAAGAGACCGACATCAAGATTTGATATGTACGAATAACTAAATCCACAAGCCTCTTAATTTTAGAAGCTATTATCAATATTCTGTATAAAATAATGAAAAATTAAATTTAAAAATAAACTGAAAACAATTAGAATAATTAATTACAATCATCATAAAGAACCGAAAACAATTACCAAGCAAGGCTGGGCTAATGACCTAGCAGCTAAACCAAGCCGCCAGAAACAAATGGAAGGACCAAGATGGTACAAAGAAAAAAAAAAAAGGCACAAAGAAGGCTCAACCCACCCCAAGCCCATTGGCTACGCGACTTGGAGAAAAATCCTGAAGAAACCGCAGAAGATGGCCCAAAAGGCAGCAACAGAGGCAGAAACAGCTCCTAACTCCATCCACCAACAACACACGCACATAATTCAAGAGAAGCCACAAAAAAAAAATGTCGAGTAACCCAGTCGAAAAAAACCTGACATTGCCTTATCAACGGGCATCAACCACGACGAGCCATGCACGATACATCCGTGCCTTGAAAAACCAAGCACAAATCACAACAAAACCACCCTAAACGAACCAATAAACCAGATGAGATTAGCCACCCCTGAAGAGGCCATCAACCTAAAAAACTAAACCGAAACAGCAAACATAGGCCAGGAAGAACGCATGCAAGAGTATCCTAAATATATATATATATATATATATATATATATGTATTTTGTTAATAATAAGTGCCCAAGTAAGTTTACATGTCTTTTAACTCTGAAACTTTAAAATTAATAATAATATAAATCTTTAATCATCTTGAGATTTATAATACTTAAATTGATGATATATAGTAACAAATTTAAGATTTGATCTATTAAGCTATACCATTTTATTATTACAGTGAAAAATAGTTTAAGTCAAGCACCACATTGATTCTACTTTTAGTTATTTTTATATAGTCAAATTTTATGATACAAACATTACTATTATTATAGTTCGGTCAAGAGATTTCTACATCCATAAATAAAGAGTGATGCATTGAATAAGCAATCCAAACATGTAATTGTTTACAATTTAACCATGAGAATTTAATCAATGTAAAAGTTTTAAAACTCTAAAATTTAATCAATTTAATCAATGTTATAAATATCTAAATAGAATGAACCGCTCCGTTGATATCTTTGCTAGCCTTCAAAATCAGTCCAAACATATAATGCAATGTCCAATGATTTATTACTTGCAATTTCACCGTCACCTGTAATATGTTACGGGTCAAATAATTATTTTTATAGGTTTTGTCAATATGTTTATATTTATAAAAAAAATTAAAGTGTAAATTTAAAAGTTTATGCATATATGTAATTACATAAATAAAAATTATATCTGTTAATTAAAAAAATCATTAACGATAAATTAAGATGAAAATGAAAACATCAAGAGACATATATAGATAAATATATCTGACCTCGTAACACAAGCTTTTGACCCGATTATGTTTAATAACTTTATTTAATAAAATCAAATTTATATTTAATCAAACAATAATAGAAATAAACACACATGAAATTGAATGAATATAATAAAAAGGGGGGAAAATCATGTAAAACTACACATATTAAAAATATTATAAAAAATAAAAATTTTCTACTCATATAAAACATTAAAAAAAATATAGATGGATTAGAATAACCAGTTCAAAAAATTTAATGGGTACAAAATGGTTAAAAAATAACTATTATTTAAAAAAATCTAAAACAATAAAAGAGAGAAAGACTATTAATTTAAATATAATATAAATATTTATTTTAAAAAAAGACATAAAAAGGCATAGATAAAAATATATATATATATAAAAATATCAAGTACTATTAGACTTGGTAGGCTAGGTGCTATTGGCGGACAAAGCCAATGTATCTAACCCATTTAGTAAGGATCCACACACTTTTGCAAGTGATATCATCCAAGATAATTTTTTTGTTTTTGAAAAAATAAAGTTAGATAAGGAATTGTTTTCTAAGACAAATAATACATCATTTAATTGTACTTATATTTTAGCTACTATAGTGACTATAAAATTAAAGATAAAGCTTTTTATCCAAAATCTTTTTTCAATCCATTTTGACCTAAAACTCTTAAAAAATCTAAAAAACCTTTTTAAATAAATTCATGCCAATTCATGCCCTAAAAAACCTTAAAAAACTGTCTCAAAACTTGAAATTAACAAAAAATCAAAAACCTCACGAGCTTAGATTTTTTCTAGGGATTTTTAATGTAAAACAATATCTAAGTAGAACTTCCTTGTTATATGAAACCATTCGATTAAAAGATCAATCATTTTAGTAATTAAAATTGATATCAACATTATTTTTTTTATTTATAGCCAAAATCCAGTGACTTCCTCTCTTTTTTCTTAAATCAAGAATAAAAAAAAAGTTTTGGATAAAAAATGATTTTTTCAAAAACTTTAAAAATAAAAGGGATCCACTTCTTATAATTAGTAAAGAATAAGGATTAAGCGAACATTTCATATAAAAATTTCTAAAACACCATGCATCTTCATTTTATGTTTCATTTTAATCCTTTATTTGTTAATTTTGCTTTCATTAACAATTTTAGCTAAATTAACCTCCAAACCCTCAAAATGCAAGATTATAAAAAAGAAGAAGAAAGAAACCTCTTGGGCACAGCAAATCCATGGTGTCCTTATCCTCAGTGTACATGGCATGGAGTAACAGTATTTCCACACTCCTTTTAGAATCTTTGTAATAGCCTACAGTACTGTTGCAAAATGTTTGTATCCACCTTTCATTAAAGAGCAAAATGTTATATCCATGTTTACTGTATGTATATTAATTTTAGAAAATGTGAGATTAGTTGTAGAAACTATTTTAGATATTTATATTAATAAAAAAAATTAAAAAAAAAATATTTGGCCAACAAGTACACGTCTTATCAGGATAATATACTTGGCTCATAGGAAGGCTAGAACCATATATAAAGGGTATGAGCTATGACTAATGCAGCTAGTCATAGTTATCGTTTAGCATAAGTTAAGGAGAGAAATAAGATGCAGAGAATGAGATGAAATAGGAGATAGAGTTTTGTTTGGTAATGATATATAAAATAAAATAACACATAGAAAAAATATAATAAAATATAGAAAAATTTATTTTATATTTATTTTATATATTACCATCAAACTAAACATAAATCATTATTTTCACTTTAATTTATAATGAGCATTAATTTTTTTAATTAACTTAAAATAGTAATTCTTCCATTAATGAAAATTGTTTTAAAAAATAATTTATAATCATCATAAGAAAATAATTCATTGATAAGAAGATAGTATAATTGAATTGTGATTTACTTGATCACTAAATCATTTCTTTAAATATATTTAATAATAAAATAAATAATTGAACCAATTATATGTCAAATAAAATATTTGCATCAACACAGTTAAAATACAACATAGTTGCAATAATTTTATTACAAATGCACCTTTTTATGTTAGCATTCAATCCCCTCCTCTTCATTATTAAATCCATTTTTCATAACACAAGCTATTTGTATTTTTCCATATTATATATGTTTTAGTTATTATGTTAAGTTTTTAATAATAACATTCATTTTATTTCATAACATTAAAAAACTCACTTATCTGTTATTAGAATTTCATCTCATATTATTCTTATCATAAAATTACTATTTAGTTAATTAGTTTTATTCAATTCATAAAAAAATTAATTTACTCTAATTCATTCAATTTTATAACGGTTTAAAATTATTGAATTATATAAAGTAATTTATTATTTATTTTGAATAGTTGATTTTTTCATATTAATTTGATGGAATTAAAAGAAAAACAAATTTTTAATATAATTACATTTACTAAAACATATTTGAAAATGCTTAAAAGGATATATATTTGTGAAAGAAGTTGAACCTTGTTCTTTTTTGTCCTTCATTTTTACATGGACAAAACAAGGTTTTATCTCGACTGTTTTCTCCTCTCTTGTCCCAAGATAGTAATTATATGCTATTTAATGAATATAATGGCTGTTGCCATTGATAACCTGATAAAACTTTTTCCTCGAAGCTTCATTTATCTAAAGCAAAAAAAAAAAAAAAACACCAAGGATTTGATTCTTTTAAAGCCTTAATGAAATGGATCTTGCCTCTTCATCCCCCAACATGCTCCAATCTTTGAATAGCCTTCGTTGCACTTTCGCCCATTCCTCGAAAACCCCGTCCCCTGCATGTTTCCTATATTCACTGGGACGTCAGGATGGTCGAATATTTCCATCTGGATTTTTGGCGTCTATTGGGTTGGTCCTCCTTCCTGCTGGCTCGAAGAGCCATTTTTTACTACTGGATTGCATTGTTGCATGCTGATTTTATAAATATGCGAAGGCACGGAAAGTTACAGGTACGGTGCCTGTTAAGCCATCGATCCGACGTTCGATAACATAATTCCAAGTACATGTAACGTGGCAGATATTGGATACAATAGAAGAAGAAGCAGTGTTACGGGAACAATACATATAATGTATATCGATCAATACTATTTTTTTAATTAATATGAGTATTTAGATTTAGTTTGTATATATTGTAACTAATTATATGGGTTTAAAGTTAATGATGATGTATATTTTTAATTATATGGGTTTAAAGCTACATATTTCAAGATTTATTATTACTGCTTTGATACAAAAGGTTTCAATTAACTAATTTAATTTAATTTAATTTGGTTATGCTAGCCATTAAAATAAATTTATAATTTATGTGGTTAATTCAACTAGAGCTTAAGACATACAATGAAGGTAAATCATGCTGGTTCAAAATTCTCTAGGTACTAAAGATGATGAGGTTACTAGCTTATAAAAGACATGGCGATATCACATCTTTTTTGCCGTTAATCTTGAAACCCATTATATAATATATGCTTTATATGTAAAATTCACATTAACCTTTCTTTTAAGCATATATACTTCTTTGTATTTTGGGGTAGATTGTTTGTTAGATTTATTGTCTATTCTCAATGTATGAATGTATTTGGATGAATGTATTTGGATATTGATGAAGCCTCTAAAATCTATAAAATTTAAGGGTAAATATCCATATTAATTACTATAAATAATAACACTCTTGTTGAGGAATAGCATGGTGGTTTTTAGAGGAGTGGGGTGGCTTAAAAAGTATTGTAACTAAAAAATTTAGGAAAGCCTCTATTTGGGTGGTTGATTTCCATTTTATCTTGAGTTTGGACTTGATGTTAAGGATTAAGTTGGGTTTAAAAAAAAGAAAAGTTGGCTAAAATTAGTGTAAGACTTAATTTAAATTATGGTTGGGCTGGCTAACTAACTTTTTCTCTTCAACTTCTTTTTTTTAAATTTTACTAGAGATTGGTTAACTGATTGTATGTTAGATTGAGTCTAAATAAATATGAGGTTTGGTTAATCACTGATACAATTGAAGAAAAGGTTAGATTCAAATTTAGGCATAAAATTTTTTATTATCTAGTTTTACATTATCGAGCATACCTTTCAAACCAATTGTTAGATCAATATTAAATTTTTACAGAAGTTTCTAGAAATGTTGTTATATGTTAGGTTAAACTTTTAGATTAGACGGATGTATTTAAAGGATTCTTTTATATGGTTGAAATTACTAGATAAATCTTGTTAGATTTTACTATCTGGAACTGTGTTTACTGTTTGGACTATATTAAGACATTTAGAAGAAATTATATTAAGATTCCAAATGGATTGCAAAATAGACATCCATAATTTTCCATAGATATGTCGGGCTACTAATTCATCTAAATAAAAGAGAACAACATGTTTGAAATCAGAATTAACATATGTGAAAATTAGAGAAATATGATTTTATTGTATTTTATCAATTTCAGTCAATACAAGGATTCTTTAATACTCTTGGCAACATGTGTTGTAGTTATTATATTACCTATTCTACAAGGATTTTATGCCAAATAAGAAGACATTTATGGAAGCAACTATTATATATAACTTGCAAGGATTCTACATTCATTATGAAAAGTATGTGGTGGAAATGAGAATTGGGATTGTTTTCTTGTTCTTTTACTTATTTTACAAGATTTCTTTATTCTAAAAGGAGATTATGGGATGCTATTTAAAGGAGATATGTTAGTCATTTTTCCTTATTATGTTTTAGAGCATACTTTCAGCTAAACAAAAAAATAAATTTCAACATTTAAGACATCATCTTTCAAGTAAAGAAAAAGAATTAATAGAAGGCACAAAGGACTCTCTTGCTTTTACAAGTTTAAATTTGGTTACAAAGGATCCAACGTAGAGAGAAATGGTTTTAGGGGCTATTTTGATAACTTGTGTTACTTTGAATATTGCTTATGGTTTATTTATTTTTATAATTATATTTTAGTATTAAGGCTTTTATTGTTGTTTTTTTTGTCCAAAATCAATTTTTAAGCTTGTTTTAAGCATTAAGCTTGTACTTACATGAGTTTTAGTTAATGCTAATTGGTATGCAACCCAATATAAGACTATTTAGGTTATTATCTTATGACTATATTATGTTTTGTTTTAATGCAAATTTTGGTAGCCTTTAAACATGAATGAAATTTAGTTTTGCTTTATAAACTTATTCTTTTTTTTAGGACAAAACATAAATTTGACAAGTATTAACATTATTCGAATAAGATAATTGATATAATCATGTTAACCATTTATAATTTGATTGTAACCTCCTTTATGTATGGTTTTCAATTGAATAATAAGAGTTTATACTATATTTATTTGAAATACCATTAATAGATCCTCTAACCTTGACATTTGGTGTTATCATTGTTTAATCCTTACATTGATATTTCATCTCAAAGTTCTTATCAACTTCTTTTTTTTCTTTATTATTATTACTACTATTATTATTACTATTATTACTATTTTTTATATTATTATTGTTTATAATTTATATAATTAATCTCCTTGTAGTTCAATCTTGATCTTATCGGGTTATTTATTACTTCGACACTCTTGTATTTGAAAGAAAACATCAATCTTTTGGTCTTGTTAATTAACTATATTCTTATCACAAATCATGAAACTCTGAAGTATATAAATGATCAATAAAAGTTGAGTCATCAATATGTTGAGAGCTATTTTTTATGTATAAGGTGTTTTTTTTATGTTATGACCCTAATCATGCAACCTTAACAAAATAGTTTATGTGCTTAATAAACTGGTTACTCTATTTGGTACTATACATTCCCTAGTGTTAAGATTTTATACTTTTTAAGAACTATATTTATGTGACTTTTCATTCGAGTTGATTTATATATAGTTGATGAATATAAGTAAGTGGAATAACTTTTTAATTGTGAATGATTATTTGTTTCATAGATTGCAACTATGTATTTTGGATTTCTCATAACTGGAACACAATCCACAAGTTATATTTTAGGGGACACTTTGAGCATGATAAAACATTGGCCTTAGTGTCATCATGTTATTATTACCTAAAGCTATCAAGTCAAGCATCTAGCTTTGTGAAGAGATGTGTTGTTTGTTAAAGGTCTAAAAGGTATTTTTTAAAATGTTAGGTTGTATTCTTTATTATTGGTTCTTGATGATTTATGACTAAATGTTAATATGGACTTTGTCTTGGGTTTACCCTCCACCCAACAGGTTATGGATTTTGATTTTTATTGTCATGGATAAGTTCTTCGATATATCTCATTTTATAACTTGTTAAAAGATCATAAATGCATCATGGATAGTCCACTTTCACTTTAATAAGATGGTTCATGTACTTGGCATCCCTAGATCTATTACTTTGGATAGAGATGTGAAGTTTATGAGTAATTTCTGAAAGAGCTCGTAGGGAAAGCTAGACATCAGTTAAATTTTACTAGTGATTATCATCCTTGGATAAATGGATAAATAAAGTTGGTTAACTATAGCCTTATAATATTGATGCAAAGTTTGATAGGAGACAAACTAAAATAGTAAGATATAGCCTTGCTGGAAGCAGAATTTTCTTATAACAGGTCTTGGAATTGAGCTATCCAACTAAGTATACTCGAGGTCATTTGTAAATAAAACCTTTTCACGCGTTTCTTGTAGCAGACAATTGAGCATCCAAGTTAAAGGTATGGTAGATTATTTAGAGGGCATTCATAAGTTAGTTAAGGAAACAATTACAAACAGAAATGCAAATATAAAACCGTAACTAATACTCATTGCAAAAGAGTGATGTTTAAGGTAGTTGATCATATGTGGGCAATTCTCATCCATAATAGGTTTCCAATAGGCGAGTAAATCAAGCTAAAGAATAGGAATATATAGATTTGTGAGGTGTTGTAAAAGATAAATGATAATTTTTATAAACTTTGTATTAGTCATTTGATGACTTTTAATGTCTTTAATGTGCAACACTTAACACTTTATTTGAAGAAAAAAATAAAATTCAAAGATGATTTCTCTTCCAACTCAAGAAGAATGATGCAATTAAGGTTTTAAGTAAATAAATGAGGATCTTTCAGAACTAGTTAGATATATATCATAAACAAACTATGCGGATAACTTCACAAATTCTTTTATAAAGTAGTGAGATATCATTAAGCCTAATAAAAAGTCTGGTTTTGCTAGACAAACATGATGGCAATAAGAGGTCATAACTTTTTATTTGATTATTAGATCATACTCCTTTTTTTCAAGAGATCCATGAGGCTTAGTTCATCCAAAAAACAATTAAATTAGGTTTTGAAGATATTATTTGAGCCAATTTTGTTATTTTTTTATTTTTCTAGATTTTATTTTGGAATTTTTGTTATTTTCCTTTGTATTTAAGGATTTTAATATTATTACCTTATTGATGTCAATTTGTAACTTATTTAGAGAGTTGTAAACCTCTTGAACATGATAATATTATATTAGATTGCAAATCTAAAGTTATTGTTTGCAATTCAATCTTTTCTTACTATTGTTTATATATTTATGCCTCCGCTTGTATTAGATAATTTATCAAATACTTTGCTAATCGTATTGATTTTCCACTTCGCAGAAGTGACCACGTTCCCATTTGGTCCAATTTCTCCAGCTTTCACAGCAAACCTTTTCAATGGTCTAGGGTGGTTGAGTACAAATGATGAACTACCAACCGTACGTGGTTCCTCGATCTAAAGACTTTTGTCTTGAAGTTTGTGGTTTCACAGCGCAACCAGCTCATGTGACAGTCTTCCAAATTTATGTTGCTGCCCAAAACCTCAACAAAAGCAGCCTTCGGTGTATTGCATATGGTTGGAAAACAAGTTCGAATCACAACGTTTGTGTTCTCAAAGTGGTGTAAGAAGGTCAACCAAGTTGAGCCATTGCCCATAACTCTACAGAAATTTCCCTCTAACCTTCCATTTGTCATATTCCTTGATTTATGATAAATTGAAAATAAACAAAAGAGAGAGTGTGGCCTGAACATGTGATGCGTATTATTAAAAGAATGGATACACATTGCAAGGCAAATATCATGTACTGACAGCTTCCTGATGGAGTCTTCATTAAAAATTAATCCATTTAATTAAGAATTAAATAGATGCCTTTTTGTAGTCTTATTTTAATGCGAGCCAAAGGGAAATGGAGAGGTTTAGTACGGATTGACGACACTATGCTTTTCACACATGAATTTTCATGGGAGAACTCGATTCTTCTCAATATATATATTGCCGACAACGTATACGAGCGATAGGCTTGTAAGATTATAATTGCATTACATAGGTATTTCATCTCTTTATCTTGTCAGTTAATTACCTCCGACCTTCCACAATAAAGAGAGGAGATATGTTTATTAGATTTGTAAGATATTCAATAGGCACAACTAGTTCAATCCTAAATTATTAATAAAATAATAATAATAATAATAATAATAATAATTTTAAATAATTATAAAAAGTATCAGTTTGAAAATATATTTGAAAAACTCGCAGAAATAAGTGGAAAACTCTTTTTTTTTCACAAAAAATAATAAGAGATGGAAGGGGAATGGATTCAAGAGGGAGTAGCTAAGGGTATGGTGAAAAAAATCCTTTTTCTTCTTTATTTTTAGTTTTTTTCTCTTTTTTTAATAAGAAATTATAACATTTTCATTTATTAAAAGTTTAAAAGAATTTTCTTATAAAAATATATCAAGATTATAACAATTTTTCATAAAAAAAAAATAAAATAGTCATCTCAATATTTTATATCTGTGATAATTTAATTATGTGTATTGGTTTTATTTTATTCAAATTAAAAATTATAATTGGGAAATGTTTTACATTAGATTCATAATAAAAATAAATAAATTTAATAATTCTAACTAAATATGAAAAATATATATAAAAAAATAATTTTAAAATTTTATATTATTAAAAGTGCCTCCATATTTTAAAAAAAATTATTAGCTATTATTTTAGTTTTTTACTCTTAAAGAAAAGTTAGAGAAAATCTCTAAAATATATTTTAAAACTCAATATAAATTTTATATGAAGAAAAATAGTTTTTAAATTTTTTGAATGAAAAAATATTTCAGTTGAATATAAAGCTCCAATATTCTCTTTTCTAATTTCTTTTTTTAAAACTTAAAGTATTAATTAGTTTCTAGACTTTAATATTGAAAATAATATTATAAATAATTTGATTTTATTAACCACAATGTTCTAATGCTTTAATACAAGCTTTGTATTAATATAAGTAATATACCTAGAGATTTGATATGTGAGTTAACTAAAATCAATGTAATTTTTTTTTATTTTTTAAAAGTCTGTTTATTTATACGACTATGATTGTGGTTATATTTGAATTAAAACATAGTTTGTAGTTGTTTGGCAATGAAAAAAATAATTTATTGTACATGGATCCCATATAATTTTTGTGTCTGCAACGCTTCTAATGAAAAGTTAGGAAATCTGTTCTAGCCCCCGCGGTGCCTTACCTGTTCACTGGGCTTGCAGGATGTTCAGTGAACCGTGTGGATTAGTCGTGGTGCGCGTAAGCTGGCCCGGACACCCCACGTAAAAAAAAAAAAAGTTAGGAAATCTTGCTTTTTATGTACTATGCATGGTCATTACATTGTTTACTAAACAGTGCGATTAGTATTAATAACAAGAAAATTGCATTGTTCATTTAAAAATAATTATTTATACAATTTTTTTTTCAATGTGTTAATTTTATTAATATGTTTTTTAAAAAAATTAGTTTAGAGTAAATTAAAATTATTTGTACTGTGATATGAACAATATTTTTTTTTCTCAAAAACTAGTATAGAGTGAATTAAATTCACTCGTAATATAATATTAATTTTATACCTAATAATATTTTATTTGATTTTATTACACGCTCAAAAAATTATAAAAACTGTAATTCTTATCAAATGAATTTTGTACGTAATGAAATTATGAATAGTTTAATGAAATAATAAAAAATATTTTATATAAATATTATTTATTTCATGATGCAATAAGAGTAATTAATTCTACAATATTTAAATTTAAAACCATCAATATATATATATATATATATTAAATTATTTTATAATCTCAATTTTAAAAGTATTTTTAACTAAACACATTAAACTATTTTTTCTTCAACTTCAATTTAAACCACAATTTTAACCAAACATCTATTTTTTCAAACCAACCTCAACTCAAAGTATTTTTTATAAAATAAATTTTTATAAAATAATTTTTTTCAAACCACAACTATAACAACTACCACAATACCAAACATACACTAAATCTAAACTTTGAGACTATTATAAAAAAAATCATATTTTTCTGAAACCAATACTGATAGGATGTGTTCAGAGAATCATTTTAAATGAACATTATTAGAAATCACCGACGGATTATAATGAATTTCCCATCAATATTTCCTTGATAGAAATAGAAATGTTGATGGAATATTCCCATCAATAAATTATAATGAATTTTACTAACATAAATATTTTCTTGATATATATATATAATTATGGTTGGGAAAAGAAAATTACAACAAAACCAAAAAAAAAATGATGACATGTTATTTATTTATAGGTAAAATTGTTGGTAAATTATTTACTTTCTCCTAACACTCGTCATCATATCAATAACAAAGGGAGTCACTGATAAAAGAATGGTTCTTCGGTATTTTTCAAAAAGCATTAGAATTGTTGATTTTTTAATTGCACTATTAATTACTATTCTTTCAAGATAAAATCATTGACGGATTGAAAAGTTGTTGGTATTATTTGGATGATTTCTAAAAAAATTTAGTAAATTAAAATTTTAAATTTAATAGTACAGATAGAATTACTAATAGATTGGAAAAGTTGTTAGTGATATTTGGTTGTTTCTAAAAGTTTTTGTTAAAATAAAAATTTAAATTAAATATTATAGATGGAATCATCAATGGAATGGTTAGAAAATTTAATATTTAATTATTCATCGATAAATCTATAAGTAAAATATTTCAATTAATAGAATCTCTCATTTTACAACAAAAGAGTTTGTTCTTCTTCTTTTTCTTCTTCTTCTCCTTATGTAAAAAACATTAACATTTTTTTTCTTTTCTTTTCTCTTCTCTCCTTAACTACTCTTCTCCTGCACTCTTAGGTATGTCTTTTTTTTCTTTTTTCATAGATTTTTTTTAATTAACATACTTTATGAATTTTTTTTTCTCTTCTTAACTTCACTTGTAACTATATTAAGGTAATATTTTTCTTCTTTTTTTGTGTTTTTTCATTATATATATATATATATTAAATTTTTATGTTAATAATTGTATGAATTTGTTGTAGAATTGTTTTTCTTCTTATGAGATCATTGTTGTTGTTGTTTTATGTTTTTGTGTTATTTATTTTTTGTGAATTTTTTGAGTTGATTTTCTTCTCTTTTTTTTCTTCTAAACAACTCAATTCTGAGTACTATGGAGTGTTGATTTATATTAATTTAATTATTTTCTAGTTTTTTTAAATAAATTTTTTAAACAATATTTTTAAATAATCACCAATGGAATTACATGTGATATTTTTTTTATATGACAATTTTCTCAAAGAAAATATTTACAGNTTTATATTAATTTAATTATTTTCTAGTTTTTTTAAATAAATTTTTTAAACAATATTTTTAAATAATCACCAATGGAATTACATGTGATATTTTTTTTTATTGACAATTTTCTCAAAGAAAATATTTACAGAATGATGCGAGAATATTTTTTGGCTTGTATTTTTATCTGTAAAACCATCAAAATGTTTTAGCGATAAAATTAAAGATAAATGATGGAATTATAGATGAACATTATTTGGATGGATGTATTCTGTCGCTTACTTATTCATATTAATTGAGAAAATCAATTTGGGTTTTTCTTTTCTTTTTTTATATAAAATAGGTTTCTTAAATTATTTCTGAATTAATGAAAGAATACTTTCTTCCAAAAATCTGCTTTGGAGTCCACAATTTGGCTTGATTTTAAATTTCTTATCATTTTTATGTGTTTGAAGGTTATTGGTTTATTGTACTCGTAAAGAAGGAAGAAGTTGGTTTTCGAGCAAAAAAAGCATTTTCTTGTTACCTTTTGTCCTCTTCTAATGTTTTTTTAGTTGAAGTTTCACTTGGAAATTATTCCTTTATTATAGTTTGGCAAAAAACTCTTGTTTGAAATTACTTGTAACTATCACTTCCTTGCTTAGAAAAATATCATGTTTTTCTAGCAAAACCAACAATATAATCTTGTTTTGTGGTGTTAAATTTTTACTTTGACTTACTAAAATCCTCCGTTAGCTTTCTTTTATAGTTGAAACAAGTCCAATCAGTTTTGTAAGAAAAACAATCGAATTAAATTGAAACAAAATGGTGGGTTAGTCAATTTAGTTCAGTTTAAATATAAATTTCAACTTGATTAGTTTTTTAATTTAAAATTAAATCGAACTGAAAATGATGATCCCTAATTAATACCAATAAACATATAATAACTAGTGGTTGACTTGCGATCCATAACATTACCAATCCAATCTTAATCACTATATCAAGTGATTTCACTATGAATAGTCATAACAATTCCACATCTAATAGAACCCTTTAAGATAACGTAAAATTCTCATGACAAAACTCAAATGAAAAATTGTGGATGCATGCATAAACTGACTAACACGACTAATTACACAAGTGATATCAAGCCAGGTAATAGTAAGATAAATGACTTTACCAACATGATGTTGATAGTGATTGAAAAATCAAAAATGTTTTCTTATTGTTTCAAGCTTCAACTTGCTATTCAATGAAGTAGGGCCCCTAAGTCTGGCATCCATCATCTTAGCATCTTTAAACAAGTTAATAACATACTTGCATTGGTTAAGGAATAACCTTTAATAAAAAATAATCATTTAAATCCCAAAAAAATACTTTAAATTATCGAGATCCTTAATAGGAAAACAATGTTGTAGAGCAGCCTTGAGACAAGATCTCGCTCTTCATTATTTCTTGTAATAATAAGTTCATCAATATAGATACGAATCGATAATTTCTTTTTTGGTTTGAGATAAACAAACAAAAAGGAAATGGCATTACTTCTTTTGAAACTAATTTCTTTAAAATTAGCACTCAATTGAGCATGCCAAGCATATGGATTGCTTCATCCCATGAATGGATTTCTGAAGTTGGCACATTAAGGTTGGATTTGAACTTTGAGGGTGCCCAGGGGAAACCTCGTGTAGACTTTTTCTTCAAGGTCCTTATACAAGAATGCATTCTTCATATCCATCTAAGAAATTAACCACCTATTATTTATGATAATTAATTGCAAAACATAAACAATATTCATTTTAACAACATAAGAGAAAGTTTTCTTGTAATCTACGCCAAAGGTTTGAGTATATCCCTAAGCCGCAAGACATGTCTTGTGTCTGTCAACAAATATATCAAAGTTAAACAAGGTCTTATAAACCCACTGATTGCCAATAACATGTTTTCCTTGGAGAAGTATGATAATGCTTTAAATTTCATTTTGATCAAGAGTTTGTAGCTTATCATGCATAGTTTGTCTCCATTCAACTTAAGAATTCGCTTCCTAGAATTTTTATGGCTCATGGATGTTCGAGATAATAATGAGAAAGGCTATTTAAGTAGATGAGAAACATTGATATTTTAAGGAAATTAGAGATAGGATGTCTTGTTGTATAAATAACAAAATCTTGCAACTTTCTTAAAGGAACATGATTACGAATTAGATTTATATAAAGTTGTGGCATAATCTCCCTAGAAATCATAGATAATAGGATTGATAGCCCTTGAGTTGGAAGGCATATCTATAACTAATATAGATAAATTTTTACAATGATTGTTGTTGTCGCTAATTTCAGAATCTTTATGAAAATTTTAAGAATCTGAAAAAACAGGACTGGCATTTCCTTTACCATTAAACATTTGACCATAAAATAAATAGGGGTTACCACTGGTAGGAAGTATCTTTAAAGATGCAAAAAAGTTTGTAGAGGTTGGACAAGGTAGAGGAAACAATTTTATTAAGGTTGTTTATTGCTTTATTTCATCAAAGTATGGAGTTCCTTCCTCAAACCACACATCTCTTGATATAAATAACCTTCTAAAGGGAGTATGATAATAATTATATCTTTTTTTGTTAAGGAATATACTAAGATAACAAAATTAGCAGTCCTTAAATCAAGCTAGTCCTAATGTGAAGCTTATGTATTCACAAAATAAATATAACCAAATACCCTCAAATATGACAAGTCATGTGGGTTTTTCTATAAGATGTTTGTATTCGCTAATGATAGGTGAGTAGAATTTACTAGGAAACCAATAAACCTACCAAGAAGAGCAATGGAATCAAAACTAAATTTATCAAGGCAATATCATCCTTCTCCTAAATATATACGACAAAGTCATCAAGAAGAGTTGATAGATTGTTAAAAGAAATCTCAACATTACTAGGAATGGTATTAATAGAGTGAATAATAATATAAACTTTATATTCATAGCCTTTTTTAGGTATTTTCTCCTTTTTAAAATTTAGTTTCATTTTGAATGAAAGATCCAGTACCATTTGATAGAATGACAAAGATTATGACAATTATGGCACTTTAAATATGGTTGCTTCCCTTTGTAAGTTCTCTTGTTTTTTCATTGGTTTATTAACAGCATAGGCACATGTTTCTAACAAAGAGTTTTTAAGTTTTAGATACATGACTTTCCTATGAGCTTTTTCATGTTGAACTATAGCATGCCTATACTAGTAAGAGATAAAAGATCAAGATATAAAATAATCAAATTGTAAAGATCTTTATAGTCTGGATCAAGACTAACAGATAATTGAAAAATCTTATCTTTATTTTCTTGTTTCTTCAATACTGTTGTATCAATAGCGTGAGGATGATACAAAGCAAGTCTACTCCAGATACCTGTCAGAGTCTTAATCAATCGAACATAAGTATTTTCATCTCATAGCAGATTCATATGATTTGTAAATATTGTTTTAATTTCCATACATTTCTCTCATAACCTCTTATAGTTGCAATAAGGATTCTAAGTAGCTGAATATTTCATCAATATAATTCGTTATAGAGTTTATTAGCCAAGACATGGCAAGTTGATCCTTACACTACCAAGCTTAGGCTTGTGAAGAAGGATTAAAGGTATAATATGGCAATTAACATTGCCACCTTTTGATTTTCTACCAATAGCAATTGTCACATCTCTTGATCAAGAAAGATAGTTAAATTCATTTAACAATACTAAGCCTAGATATTGATTACTCCTTCTAAAATATTAAATGATTTATTGGTGTTATCAGCACTATTAGATTTAAAAAAGTCTTTCATAGGGAATTTTAAACAAACAACAGAGAAAAAAAACCATCTTCAATACCACAAAGAAATAAAAGAATAAAGTTTTAGGTTATTTCTGAAGAATAATATTTATTACAACCTAATGCCTTACATATAAAGAGTATAATAATTAATAATAGTAAAAGTGCTAATTAATCTCATATAATCTTGGCATATTAAAGTATATGTTAATCATATATATACTTGTAATGATTCTATCAATTATTTACATGACAACAACATAAGAATACAGAAAAAGGAAGAATCGATAATATTGGAGGAGCAACAACAATAATATAGGATACAAATTAGAAATCAGCAATAATGTAGAGGGTGATGTAGAAATCAATGTAACTTTCTGATTAGTACTTAAAGTGTATTGTTATTATCATTATTTTACACTTGAAGTATCAACAACTCCTTAACTAAAATATATTTTTTAATAACATATCTAATAATATAAGATAACTTTAATTTGTGGTAACTATTTATCTTAAATGTAAACCTATCACATAAATAAAAGGATTGATTCATGATTTTAAGTGCTGAAAGTGAAAGGATAAAAATATGGCCAAACTTAGAAAAGAGATGCTAGTGCAGTCCAAACTAAAACACTATAAGGTAATTGGGTCAAATCTAGAGTTGTAGATCTTGATTTAGATTTACTTTATATGGATGGAAAGGTAAGACATAAGCTTACAACTTTAGGAGTCCAAGATTTAAAAAAGTTGTTTTCATGTCCAAATTGTAGCAATAATGAAGAAGTCTAAATTTATTTTACAACCTAGACACTGTTCATTGTTCAATATATATTTTGAGTTTTAGAAGTCCAAGTGACCTTAAATTTTTTTTCTAGAAAGCTGTGATAATTTTCTAGAACTTTTATATAGAGGTCTAGTTTAAATTCTAATGTTATCAATGATATTTTATTCAAACAAGAAGATAAGAATTGTTATAAAGTCAAGATGTAACCATCCACTTATCAATTAGTCATCAAATTAAAAGTTTCTAATTTTGGCCTATAAAAGAAGGCATTTGTTTTACATTTAGGCATCTTGATTTTCAAATCAAGATTATGCTCTTACTTTCTCTTTTTGTGTTTTTATAATACTTAAGTTTTGCTTTCATTAATATCTTATTTATGTCTTTCAATTCTTTTTTTTTACTTAGCTTTACTTAGTTAATTTTTATCTTATATATATATATATCTTATTTATATTTCTCTCTTTCATTATATTTATCTAAGTTTATTATGTCAAACTGAAAATGTTATACTAATGATGTAAGAATAAATATAGTGGAAACTCAATATGAACTTTAATATTTGATACTAACATGTTTTGTATTTGTGATCTTATTCACTTTTAATATTTTTATTATTAAATGATTAATCTAGAGTTATGTTGTATAATACTTGGTACAACAAATGATTGACAATTTCATAATACAAACTATATGGTATAACTGATACTTGTGCTATGAAAGGAACTTGATTTATTATTAATATAGGTTACAATCATGAATACCTGATAACATTTACAAGTATTAGTATTATTTGAATAAAATAATTAATATACACATGGTAACAATTTATAATTTGATTGGAACTTTCTTTCTGTGTATTTTCTATTTGAGTAATAAAAGTTATATTATACATGTTTGAAATATTATTAGTGGATCCTTTAACCTTGATATTTGTTGTTATCATTGTTTAATCATTACATTGATCTTTCATCTCAAAATTCTTATCAATTTTTTTTTAGTACTACTACTACTATTATTGTTATTATTATTATTATTATTGTTGTTATTTATAATTTATACAATTAATTTTTCTATGATTTGACCCCGATCTTGTTAGATTATTTATTATTTCAACACTTTTATATTTAAAAAAAAACATTAATTTTTTTCATCATATTAGTTTCCTTCAATAATACAAAATCACAGAGTTTCACGAGGAAAAAAGAACCATAGTAATTAATGTGATCTACTTAAAGTCGAGCCTTGCAAGATAAAACGGGAGACAATGTAGAAATATGCAAAAATGTAGGAGGCAATGTAGAAATAAATGTAGCTTTCCTTCAATAATACAAAATCACATAGAATTTCTTCCGGAAAAAAGAAAAAGAAAAAGAAAACATAGTAATTAATGTGATTTACTTAAAGTCAAGCCTTGCAAGCGTAAGCAGCGAAGCAAAAAGCCGGAAAACGGTTGAGATGGGGTATGTCTATAAATTATTTCTACATATTACTTTAGCAAACACTTTTGTGAGATTTGAGGGCAATTTGCACGACGCGGTTCTAGAGCTTGCATGACAGAGGAGCAACAGCTGGGTCTGATGTCTGAGTTCTTCGCTTAGGCAATCACTTCCCAAGTTCTACTGTTAGACTACGCGTGTTAAGTATCATTTTCTGTTCATCACAGCCAACCACAAAAGCCAGTAGTAACTTGAAGCATCACTTGACGATCCTGGAAGTTGCCTCTCGGACAGAATCCGATGTTTTGATATTACTAATCTATAATATATTGTCAACTTAGTACACATTTTTCTTTTTAATTCGGACGCCTAAATTTTGATACAGAATGCTGTGTGGGAGGTACATATTTGCCCTTGTCCCTTTTATTTTAATTTATTTGATCTGATTCTCTGGGTGTCAACTGGGTTAGGATCATTCCATAGGGGTGACTTGCTATGGAAGGAAGTAGATTACTGATCTAGATCAAGGGCTTTAATTTTACTAGCCTTTCCATGCTGGTTTCTGATTGGTGCACGTGGGTTTGTAGTCTGCTAGATGCCTTTTCTTCTTGAAGTTACTGAGTGGTTTGTCCATGGAAAAACTGGTTTACGCTAATTCAACAAATTAAATTACTGGTGGATGGTAAACTTCTAGCCAAAAAGTCATAAAACTGAATTATTGACGGATGAAAGAAATTAGTAACTCTTAGTACGTCACAGCACGCCACACTGCTGGAAATAATTGATCAAGGACTTCATGATCTTTACGCTATGTGTAGTGTAAATAATTTGACCATTTCCAAAACCATCTAGCTGTAATATTGATTTTCTGAAGATAAATAACTTGATATGAAGTTAATTTTTAATTATCATGCCATCAAGTAGACATTTGGTAATCGAATTTCTCTCCTTTTATATATATATACAGATAAAAAAAGGACTCTGGGCAATAATTAAATTTTGTTTTACAGGTACTTGATGAACAATATTTCTCTTCATTGTGTTCTTTTTACGCGTATGAATATTGATGATCTGGTGTGGTTTTGACAGTGGCTGGACAGACAGGTCATTTTCGAGAAAATCAAGAGGGACACTTATTTCCATTTTTATAAGCTTGAAATTATCTGTCACCCATTTCATATTCATGTGTGTAACGTAGTGTTCCTTGACTAGAGGGATCTTCTAAACCTGGAAACCTAAACCCCCACCACCTATAAATACCAACTATTGTTTCCACATTTCTACTTCATTTCATTGTTCCTTGCCTTGCTTTCAAAAGAACAAGTAGTTACCCTTAGAGTAAAACAGAAGTCTCCTTCAAACCCTTTTCCTCGCCAAAACATTCATCATCCTTCAGCAAACTTTTTCTTGGTTCAGAGAGCATTTAGTTTTTGAAGGTTGCAGAATCTATATTGCTCCACCTCACAATGGTGAAGAGCGAGCACAAAATCCAGTCAGAGGTTTCAAAACCAGTGGCAATATCATCAACGCCTTCACCGTCAGCAAGCAAGAAGAGGAAATACAAGGGAGTTAGAATGAGAAGTTGGGGCTCATGGGTGTCAGAGATAAGGGCACCGAATCAGAAAACAAGAATATGGTTAGGCTCTTATTCAACTCCTGAAGCTGCTGCTAGAGCCTATGATGCTGCACTTTTTTGTCTCAAAGGCTCCGCAGCCGCTCTCAACTTTCCTATTACTTCCTCGCATTACATTCCTGACACTGTTATGTCCCCAAAGTCCATTCAAAGAGTGGCTGCAGCTGCCGCTAAGAGTTTTGCAGACAATCCCACCACCCCACAAGCATCATCACCTCCTCTTCCTTGTTCCTCCTCCTCCTCCTCGTCAATCTCATCCCCCCCATCAGTGGTTTCCTCGCCGTCCGATCAGCTTGATGATTATCTATCACTGATGGAATCTTTCGAGACCAACAATGAACCAGTTTCAATGCTAGATTCCTGGTACAATTTTGATGGCTTACAATCACCAAAGTATCCTGATCTCAATTGGGTCTCATTCAATCCACCAATGATCGATGATTTATACGAAGGGGATCTTCGTCTATGGAGCTTTGCTGAATAGTTCTAATCCAAGATCAAGCCAAACCCATATCATTCTTTTGTCCATCTATAATATTTGATTTGTTCTTCCATTGTAGCCTGGAGGCATTACTGACAGTAACCTAAAGTTATTATATATATATAATTAGTATCGAGTTAGGAGAAAGAGACTCACATGGGGAAAGTGAACATTTTTTTGGACCATCTCATGTGGGTCTTAGATATTGAATTTGTGTAGTATTCATTATTTAAAGTGTGTTGCATGCAACAAGTATTAATTTTCTTTCTAGTAGTGAATAAAGGATGGAGAATTTTTTTTTATTTTCTTTCATCTAAGTTGTAAAATATTGTGGTGGAAATTATGTTTTAAAATATTATTTATTTACAAATATATTAAAATAATATTTTTTATTTTTATAAAATTATTTTTAATATTCACAAATTAAAAAATATTAAAAAATTAATTTAAAATAAATAAAATTGCGTTTCAACAGCAGCCAACCAGGCCTTGTGTCTTTTTTCTTTGGCCAGGGTGAATCTCCAAAAGCTCTTTTGTTTGATGAAACTGTCAGAAATGCCTATCTCTCTGGGAACAAAGTACAAAGGGTATGGAAACTTGAAACCATCTGCTAAGAGTTTTTATTTTTAATTCAGGAGACTTAATTGGTGATGTTGGCACTTCTTACTGCTTCGATACCAGCATGTAAATCTAAGAGAAGATTTAGATTTAGGTTTAGTAGACGCCATGTTCCTCTTTATCCGCAAATCATATTAAACAATATGAAGCCGAGCCAATCGTGGGCATTAATTGTGTTTTATCAACCCATCAAAAGAACAAATCAAGGCAGGGAAGATTGATCGATCACTATTTCAAACATTGCACCTGCATATCCTCCCTTTTCTTTTTCTTTTTCTTTTTCTTTTTCTTTTTTGAAGAAAATTAAATAAAATAAAAAATAAATGAAAAGGCTAGTTCTTTTTTTTTGTTCATGTAACTATATTAATTATAACTTAAACATCGACTGCTGTGTGAATTTTTATCCTAAAATAATACCCGTCAGGCTCATGAATATGAATCACTTGTGGAAATAACAATTTAATTTGAATATTACAGATATAGATTCAACTTGATCTAATAAATATATATTTTTTAGAGTTAATGGATAACAGTAGAGTATATATATTATTAAATCCAAATTAAAACCCATCAAAACCTAATCCAAAATACATATTTATATTATATAAATATATTTATAAAATATTCAGATTTTTTAATATAATATGATATGTGCGTACTTAAATATTGACATAATATATATATATATAGAGAGAGACACACACTTCAAATATATATGTCAATTATTTTATTTTTTATTAATTAATAAATAATATTAAATAATAGACACTCATTAATACCCAAAACATGATAAATAATTTATAAATATATATAATTTTTATTTGATGAGTAATAAATAATAAATAAAGTGTGGATACACAGAAAAATGATAAACGGATGGCCACTGTCATCCGTAATGACTTAACATATAGACGTGTCCAATCAATTCTCTACAACAGGTTCGGCGAGATAGATTGACCGATTAATTATTATTATGTCCATTTTCCGAACCTAGTCGAACGCAATCTGGAGCTTTCATTGTCTGAAAGCCAAGATTGCACATGACCTGTTCTCTTTCGCTATGGGTCCCATGCTTATTTGTTTCCATCCATAGTTTTCTACACTGTATCTGGTCTCTTCAAAGTGTGCTCACAATGGGCCATGTTACTCCATCGTCGAGCTTAGAACATCAAGGTTTTGGCCATTTAGGCGTGCCATGGCTGGGCCATATTGGATTACGGTCCCACAGAAGCAGTACTGTCGTCGTCTAATCTGAGTACACGAAGGAGACTGCAACATGACAATTCCATTGTTGCAAAGCCACGGCACATCATGTGTTCCACAAAGCATCTCTTTATATATTATTGTTGCCCACAGTTTGTTCAACTCGAAAGGGTGATTGTCATGCATGATGCACCTTGTCTTGATCAAATTCTGGTCTTAATTTTCTGTGGAATTACGCCAATAGTTTATTGCATGACAGAAACATGTTGTATCATCTAATGATCAAGATTCAGCTAGTTTGACAGATGTACGTTGGAGTGCATTATGGAGTGTGGATGGTCTACAAATGGAGGATTTAAAATTCATAACCTTATAAAAAGATTTACATGTATGTTTTTGGGTCCGGAATGCATATTTGAAAGCAAAAATGGATCCCTAGCTCACGATAGATAACTCGAATAATGTCACATGTCACGAAATAAAATCAACAAATCTCACATAAAAAGACACAATGATATGAATTGTGAATTAATTCAGCTTTTAGAATATTTATCATTACGTGTCTATTTATGTGTAATTCGTTAAAAATAATTAAGCAAAAAACAGGGTTATGAATAGCCAATTACATGATCATATATGTTCCAACTCTAACGCACGGAATGAATTGAAGCAAAAAAATCATTTTGTCCATTAGCATTTCATTAACCATGATAAGAAATTTAACAAGCCATCTTTTGTTTTCCCGGAAGATATATAGAATGAACCAAGTCAGGCAAGTGAAAAACCTATGGTAATTAAAAAGTTTCCAAATATTTTTACTAGCAACATTGTTGTACATATAAAAAAAATATAAATATAAATAAAATTGTGAGTATTGGATATTTGAGGGCGGTAAAGTAACTTTAAAAACTTAAAATTCAATAAAATTAAACTGAAATTATTCTAACTCGATAAAATCAAAAAACTCGTGAATTTAATAATGGTTTTATGATTTTATTAGAAATATAATATTGCTACATTTCATTACAAAAATAAATATATTTCACACTAAAACTGTAATCTTTTTCTCAGTTTTCAAATCTCATCTTCTCTTTATATTTGGAAGATGAGGAAAAAAAACATCTTTCTCTTTCCAAGCAAAAGGATCTTTCCTTTAAAACATTTTTTTTTTGGATATTAAGAAATCCGAGTTTTTGAAAAAGCGCACTTTATGAGCTTAGATGAGTAAATAAAACCCCGGTTGTTTTAGACTCTTACAAAAGGTGCATGTCCTGACTCGAACTCGAGACCTGCTGTGCAAATCTCAAGCCCTTTGCCTAGAGTTTTAAAACCTGGACCGGCCCGACGGGTCGACCTAGGACCCAGACGACTTGGGCTTGGGACCGGTCCAGGTTGAGGTAAAAACCCGCTCAGGAAGCAATTAACCTAATTATGTTACTTTTTATCTTTGAAAATTGAAACTCAGCTGAGGAGCAGAGAAGCAGTAGACATCTGATCATTGATCTTTGTTCTTTAGCAGAGAAGCAGCAGACATCTGATCATTGATCTTTGTTCTTTCACTCTCTATTTTCTTTATTCTTCACTATTTTCTCATTTTTGGTATCAATTTTAATTTCAGCCTAGCACAAGGAGATCGAAATTCAAAAGACATATGTGAAACATCTTCCCTAAAGAAACCATCTTTTGTATGCAAAAATGGTGTATTGTTGGGAAAAACATCATGCACACATGCCACATTGAATTGTGGAGTTCCATAGTAAGGAACTTAACTGACTTATGCCACATTGAATTGTGGAGTTCCATAGTAAGGAACTTAACTGACTTCCTCATTACTAGTCATCGAATATGCATCAAAGGGATCTTCAACTTTGAAATCTTTTCTTGTTAATTATTGAACAATTGCCCTAAACTCAAAGGCATTGGTTGCTTTAACAATTGTTGGGCTTGAAATGTATGTTATCTTGACTGGTTCTTTCTTATGCGTGGTGGGTTTTTTGCCCCTTCTAGGTTCTTGACGGCCAGAATATTGCTTACTAAGTTGGCTCATTTTCTTTGATATTTCATGGAAATATGAAGACGAGGAAAAGGGAGAGAGCAGCTAGTTGTGGTTTTGTTGTGTGTTGATCCTTTGTCTCTTATAGGGTTTTTTTTGTGTTTTTTTTTGTTGATCCGGGTGAACCCATCTGACCCATCACCCGATCACTTAACCGGGTCGATGACTGGTTTGAGTTTCAAAACTATGCCTTTTCCATCACGTTATGCTCCTTAGGGACATTTCTCTTAAAACATACACAAGCTTATAATCTTTTCAAATATCTCTTATGCTATCAAATACAAACTAAATAATCATTATGGTAACTTTTTAATAATGATTATTAAGAAAAGAAAGAAGAAAAACCAAAAATAAAATAGAAAAGATTTAATTACATGTAAAGAGATAAAGATTGAAATTTCAACTTGATTAATCTTTCCATCTCCGGTGATAGTGCACTACAATAGTGGTACAATTAAGAAGAGGAAAGGCACCTCTAGAAAATTAAAAAATATTAATGGAATATTCCTTCATTGTTTATGAAAATTTGTTTTGAACAATAGACTACTGACAGACTTTTCAGTGGAAATATGTCATAGGCAATATTCTCATTAGGGATATGCGCTTTGTCATCAATTATGTTGTCCTTTAGATTTTTTGAAAGGATCGCTGAAAAAATAGTCATACTAATAAATTAGATTGTACTACCCATTTTCCATCAATAAATTCATCAATAAGCTTAATCATTAATAGACTATTTTGTCATCTATTTCATTGATAAATGTCCTTAATTACTAATAGACTATTTCATGCCTATTTCATTAGAACTATTCTATTGATAATATTGCTAACAGATCATTTTTGTCATTGATTCTAAGAAAAATGTCAAAACCTCCTGTAACTTTCTAATAAAATATGATCGAACATTTTAGACAAAATCTCTAATAGAGCAATTCAATTTGTTAGTGATTTCATCAAAATATAATGCTTCCCTCTATGTTATGTAGTTGTTATGATTATAATAAATAAATAATTACATTAAAAAATCCTAAACATATTGCAATAACAACAATAAAAAATTTGGATGATTAAAATTAAAATGAATTTCATATACAAGAATTATATTAAATTTCATTGTACATATAGAACAATTATATTAAATTATATTTCTCACATAATGAATTCTATACAAAAAAATATATTTCAAACAACGTATTAAAATCTCTATAAAGATGACAAGGGAGGAAAATATCATGAACGTAAACCAGAAACTCCAAAAAAGGAAGAAAAATGTAAAGTTAAATATAAAATTATTTCTTGTTCAACTTCATCTCTTATTTATGCTATTATTTGAACCAGTTGTTCCTAAACTTCATCTCGAACCATCTCCTAAATCACAAATTATACTAGTTTAGGCTAGAATGTTATATGCCTATCATTGAAATTATCTAACTTGTCATTATATCTTGAGTTGATGTCATAAACCTAATTCTTATTAGATTCATTAGTTACTTCAATTTCCAACCATAATTAAGGATCATTGGAGAATGAGTAGAGACACTTTCTCCATGTTTGACAACCATGTCTATATTACATGTGTTCTACAAAAAAAAAAGAGGCAAAATCCAAAATTCATATTAATAATACAAATAAATATGAATTTTAATTAAATAATTAAAGAAAAAATTACAATGAACATTTTTACATTCTATGATCAATAAAAGTTTTAACCCCATCTCCCCTTTTTTTATATGAGTTTCCTCATATAACTCTATTAGAACTAGTTTGTGTCTAAGTTGTTTTTCTTGCAATATAAATAATATGTAAAAAAAATCACAAACGAAAACTAAATTAAAAATTAAAGAAAAAATATTAAAAATATAACAATAAGCTCTTACCAAATATCTTACATGGTTAATAAATGAAGCATTTCTTAGTGTGCTTACTCATTAAACTATGAGTTTCTTTGTTTTATTTTTAAACTCGGATCTAAAATGCCTTATAAATCCATTTGATGCCACAAATTCTTGAATCCCCCAATTATCTTCTATGATATGCCTCAATTTATAATTTTTTATAACATTATATCAACAAAGCTATCTCTATTTATTGTATTTTTATGGGTGTTATACCATAAATCACTCAACTTGGTACAAAAATTTATTAAACATACACTATATAAGGAGAAAAATATTTCAAATATACAATAATGTAATATTTTATTGCTTGATAATTATGTAACATAATTGCACTAAGATTTTCTCACACATTCCTAACCTCTCCTTTATTTTTTTGGTCATATCAATAAATTTTCTTATAGTCAATTCATATATTAATTAGTTTATTTTTAAAAAAAAAATATCTATTAACTCAAACAAAAGCTTTGATATTTACATAATTGCAGTATGGTTTTCTCACTCATTCCTAATCTCTATCTTTTTTCTTCTTTTTTCCGGTCCTATCAATAAATCTCCTTATAGTTAATTCATATATTAATTAGTTTAATTTTTTTTTTATAAAAACCTATATATATTAACTCAAACAAAAGCTTATTATCTAACCTTGAACTTTTCCACAAAACATCTATTATAGTCACCCTTTTAGAATGATATTGAAGCTTACTTTATTGAAACAATGGTTCTTTAAATGATAATTTCATTATATTTGTGATCAAATAGACAATCTCAATATTGGTAAAGTTGAAAATGAATTTATAAAAGTCATTTTCATTTAATGTCAAACTTAAAATAACCTAACACACACAAATAACTTTGTTAGTAAAAAAAAAACATAACTTATGTAAAATGGTTGGTCTTCCATTCTTTAATAATTATTCCTATATATTCATCTATTTTTAAAGGGATTCTAGCTCTGCTTCTCGTATTGGACGAGGTTGAGTTGGTAGTGTTTACAGTAGGTGTATCTTTAAATGCTTCTAATGATTGATAAAGTAACGATGCTCTTATTGGACTTGGAACCTTTTCTCCTTTGAAATATAATATCTTAAATAAAACAATTAACTTAATACATTACAATATTGATACATGCATTAGAAGGTTCTATTACATTCATAATAACTTGACAAGCAAAAAGACTTCGTAAAAGATATCCAACCTAACACTAAACACCAATAAAGAAAATGAACAAAATTTTGACAGTGTTTTTTCTTGCATTGAGGCCTCACCCACAACTTGAGATAAAAAATTATTACGTGCAAACACAACAACCTAAACCATATTTAGGAATGTGCATAGTTGTTTCGTTCCTACCATCAGACAATTATGTTTGCAAGAGACTTTATGGTGGTATTAGATTGAAGCTTAGATTTTTTTTTGTTTGAATGATGAATTTAAAGAGTTAATTGGAAATAAATGCCTCGATACTTGAAATATATTAAGGTAAACACTCAAATCGGTTATTGAAAAGATAAAAAGTCAATTAAAACAAAACTCCTATGAATCAAAAAGAGTAAATAAAAACCCATCAGTCTTGAGCAATTGAAAACACCAAACAATTAATTAAAAACCCAGTATCATTGTCACAATAGTAACTTGAAATGAAACTACGCTAGTTAATTCATCATCCTTATCACTACAATAACTGAAAATACAACTTTATCACAATACAATTAAAAAGAAAATAAAAGAAAAGAATAGACCATTGTAAAGATGATAGGGAGATGTTGAGCAAGTTATTTAACACAAGAAGAAAAAGAATAGATATGAGTGGTTAGAGGTGTTGATGAGAGAAGGATGATAAAACTATAAAAGAAAGAGATGATGAGATTACCAAAGAGAGGATGACGGTGAGAGAGTAAAAAGAACTACTAAGAGGCTCAGAAAGATTGTATTTTAGGAAATTAGGGATTTTAGAATTCAAGAAGAAGAAAAAATATAGGGAAAGAGGGATTATAGGGTTTTAATTAATTTTAGTCTTGTCGATATAAATTATGTTAGTGCTCCTATTGGTAAATTAAACATGTCATCAATGACAACAAAATCATAAATGAAAATTTTATATTATTGTAATATTTTTTATATCATTGCCTATTCAGTCAGAAACTCGAAAATATTTTGTAACCTTCTAATAAAAATAACAATTTTTTCACCTATTCTATTGAAAATTAAGGTTTTAATAGTGATGAAATATTTTATCATTAAATCTCTCAAAATACCCAAACCATTCTATAAATTTTTGATGAAAATGACAAATTTGTTGCAGATTCCATTAAAAAGTAAAAGATTTTTTTGTTAGTTTTTAATAATAATAATAATAGAAATAATGGATGGACATATTCAATCTAATAATTGCTCACATTAAATCCACAACCATAATAAATAAATATTTATGCAATTAATTACATGAAAAACACATCTTCAAATTTTTACAACAAATGCAAATATAGTATATTATAAAATACCAATTTTCCAGCATAATTTTAATTTTATTACATAATAAAACATCATATTTAAATCAATTCATCACTTTTTAATCAAAATTCTTCTTTTCATTTTCTTCATTATGTCCAACATCATATTCTTTGTTAAAGTCAAGGTTGATCTCATCAATTTCATTTACTTCTATAAATCCATTAGTCAAATAACTCATTTAGCTGAATACATCCTGACCCCTAATTACTTTATTATTACCTTCTTCATCAACTTCAACTTAAACAAGACTTCTATGTTTGGTTTTCATAACACATAATCAATCAACTCTATTATAATCTTTCTAAAGAAATAAATATATGTATAAGAAAACTATTAAAATTGTTTTAAGAAATAAAAATGTTGTCAATGCCATGAAGTCTATTTATTTTATTTATTTAAATCAAATCATGATGAATATCTATTTTAGTTTCTTTATAGGTATCATATCAATAACATTTCAATGAAAACACAATATCTTTTTATTTATGATATTATAATTCAATAATCTCTTATAACTTATTATAATAATCAACTTTAAACTTATTGGATATTGAACAATTTACAAAAACTCTATTATTATAGATCTTTTTAACTTTACCATACTATTTAGTATGAAAGATATATCAATTGATGAAATAATTATGACCTTTCTTACAGGACCTAAAAATATAAATTTTAAACTATTAATATTAGCTCTCATTTTAAACCCCTGATTAAAGTTAACAACTATTAACAATTGATGAAAAAAATATAATTAAACATGAACTTAGTAGTTACAAATTATTAAATACTTACAAGTGTTTTAAACCACTTGCTATATTATTTATCATGTCTTTGATAAATCTGAGATTCACTAATATTTGGATTTTAAGATAACAGTAATTGATTATATTGTCTACAAGAAAGTTAAACGAATTTATTTGATAAGAGAATGTATAAATGATATTCCAATAAGAATAAGAGGTGACAAAAGATCTAAATTGATTAAATTCATATATATACAAGTCAATACATATGTTCTATAATTTCATTGAAAATTGAGAATGTACCTTATTAAACTACTTCGAAACTTTACCATTAGAAGGGTATATTATAACTTTATCCATCTTATTATATGAATGATATCATATCATATCATATTATATACTCAACAGTATTTGAATATATAAATAACATTTGCAGTCTTAGAGTGATTGAGAAGTATTTCAATTTTTTATATGTGATATATGTTAGTCTTCTACCATTATTAGGTTTATATTGAGCTTGCTGATAGGTGTTATACCTAGTAAAATTTATATATTCACTGTTATATAACATGAAAAAGTTTAGAAACATATTAATTTTGTTTTATCTTAGATCAAAGGGTTTCATTATGGATTTTAAAGCTTATAAGTTATTTTTCTGCCTATTCCTTTTAAGTAGCATGTTTTTCTCCCATTTTAGGATCTTGTCATAATCAGTTTCACTCAATTCATAATTTAATTTAGTGGTAAATATTTATACAATAACAAAAAATTTACTATGAGTTATATAATCATTTCATATTGGTTTCATTAGAATATTTAAAAAGTTTCAAAAAATGAATTGCACCTATATTTAGTTCTTTATATAAAGGATGTTATATAAACTTTCATTTAAGTAATCTTAATTCATCCTCATTTCATCTATTACTATACTTCTATAAGAATTAATGTTATCATCCATGAACCCATACATGTTACTAGAATTAGAATTTGAGCAAACTATTTTTCTAATATTGTTTTATAAGGAACATAGGGTTATTTGTGTGCAATCCAGCATCAAAATGTCTCATCAAACTCTTTTTGTAGTAGATCTATAGTCATGATATTTTAGGTAAAAAATTTTATTCTTACACTTTATGTACAAACATCCACATTCACTCTACTAATAATTTTCAGATTAAAAAGCATAAAATTAATAAAATTATTAATCCTTTTAAGATAATGTTGTCTATATAATCTTTCAAAAGAATCTTGATACATTCAAGATCAATCATCCATTATCAGTATGCAACTAATTATCCAGAGTGGGTTCAATTCAAACTTATATAACATAAATTAGTACCTTTAAATTATTATCAATTTCATAAAAAAAAACAATTTTCTCAAATTCTCAATTGACAATAAAATTGACAAAACATAATTGGTACCCATTAAATGATCTATTCGTTTTTCAATTATAACATACCGAAATTACAAAATAAAACTCAATTCCATCAAATGACAAATGATATCAATTTCCTCAATCCCAAACAAACTCTAACTTACAAATAACACATTAATATAACATGATTCATTATGAAAAAGTTGCAAAACACTTAAATATACAAGTACAGTATAAACGATATAATTTTTTTCAATAAATTAACCTAAAACATAAATGAGTTATAAAAAAATAGATATATTTACTTAGTTGGTGTAGTGAAGCTTCTTATAAATTTAAATCAAGAGAGGGATAATAAAATTATTGATAGATTTAGGATGACATCGTAGGTTTGAGGAGGCTAAATTTGTGAAAAAATAAAGGGAACATGCTTTTTATTTTTTTAGGTAGGAAATAAAAAAAACAGCAAAGGGAGAGAGAAATATTGAGTTTTATTTCATTTAATTTTTTCAATGGTGTATCCTTCAAAAATTTCTTCAGAAAATACTAACTTGTAAAATTTCTAATGAAAATTATTGATGGAATTTTTTTATAGCTATTTATGTTGGAAATTACTAATGAAATATTTTACATAAATGTTTCCATAGTTATATGCTAATTTTATAGTAGTAATTTTGGTGTATCATATGGAAGTTTTCACATGTTTTTAGACCTTATTAGTATGTGGAAAAACAGCCCAACATTCATAATGGTCTCCTGCGTATAAAGTTGATGTGTCACTACTATTATCACTGCCTTCTAGCCGGTTCGGTAACCTCCTACTCAATCATTAAAGATTGAATTTTAGGATTATAAACAATAACATGTTAACTTTATTTTTGTGTTTGGTTTTTAGTTTAATTAGACATCGTGTTTAGATTCATGAATTATATACTTATTTGGTTGATTTAATTGTTTGAATGTGATTTACGATGTTAAAATGTTTTGTGTTGATTAAAAATAAAGTGTTGATTATGTGATTTTGATTTTAAATTAAAAAATATTAATGAATGATAAAGTTAAAAAAATATTAGGATTGATAATATCACTAATAATATTTTATATTGTAATGAGCTTGATGAATATCATAGAAATAATATAAAAGATGAAAGCAATAAAATTATTTTAAATTTATTAATTATTAGTTAATGAAAATTAATGGATATAAATAATTGTGTTGCATTTTTAAGTTCTAAACTCTCTCTCTATATATACACACACACACATATATTATTCATGATTTTATAATTTTATAATCATAGTATATATTATATTTTTAGTGATATGCAACCTTGGGTAGGACACACCAACTTAATGATAAAATCCTATGGATCTACTCGGAGAATATAATCCAGCCCACATGTCTTATTTTTCAGGCTCTCTCAACAAGCTTAGCCGAGAACCCAGAAACTAGCACAAATGGTTTTCTTATGGGCCACTCTTGGGTGTGGTCTTGATTATCATCATGAACCAATGAAACCTAAAAATGGGTGCAGTGATATATTTGGACTTGTCGTAACTAACCCAATAAACCCTAGCTCTATGGAAACATGAATCATAAAGTCGTGCCACGCCAGCTTTCTTCGCAGTTAACACGGTCTCTTGTTTCCCTTTCTCAGCCTACTATTCACATACAATGGGTTTTACAAAGGAACAGTTGCTTGCTCGCTTGAAGGTTTGTCCGTCTCTTTAATTTGAACTCATTATAATGTCAAGAAACTTGATCTGGGTTATCTCTGTTTTGTCCCATTTTCCATTTTTCTTGATCTTTCATTAGAGTAATTTGTGATGGGTGGGTATTGGATTCTTTCAGTTATTCTTTGTTCTTGAATTTATGGTTGCACGATGTTCAAAAAGAATTCTGTGTATGAGGATAGGGTTTGTGCCTTATCATGAAAATAACAATAATTAAATTGCAAGATCACTACATTTGAATTGGGATTTAGCATTTGTATTGTTTTTAAATCAAGACCTTAAATTACTGAAAGTGAATGGTTTTGAATGTGCGTCCATTATTTGGTGATAGCTTTGTTTAATGTCTCTATTGTAATTTTTTTACCAATCTGATGATGGATCTTTTTTAGGAGCTCCAAATTGATTTTTCGCAGTATGAACATCCTACTGTTTTGACTGTTGAAGCACAGGTAAAGTTTTTTCTTTTTCCCCCCCAAAAATGCTCGTTATATTATACTTGATCATTGTTGTTCTCCTTCAGGCAAAATATGTTGGGGATAAGGGAGGTGGCCTCAGTAAAAATTTATTCTTGAAGGTAAAATATAAAGATTATATGAAGTGCTCAGTTGCTAATTGTCGCAGTAATACATTTTGGCAGTGTTTTACATTTTTTCCTTATCCATAGCCTGGTAATTGTATGTCCTTGTGTATGCAGGACAAGAAAAGTCGGTTCTATATCGTTTCTGCTCTGGCTGACACGAAAGTAGATATGAAAGGTGAGTTCTTGTTCTTTTTTCTTTTTAACTTTATGACATTGTAAAACTCAAATTGGATTGGAAGTTAGAAATGCTGATATTCAATTGTCATTCATTTCCTGAATGTTGATGGGAATTACCTGTGCTTTTGACATGAGCAGTTTTGTCTCAAAGGCTTGGTTTGGGGAAAGGAGGTATAAGAATGGCTCCTGAAGAAGCATTGGGTGAGATACTTCAGGTATGTGCCTGGACTGTGCTTGAGTCCCTCCCTTATCAGATTATTCCATTTTCATTTCATTGTTACTGACATTAGTTATTGCTGTTTTCAATAAATAATGCATTTTGTTATGCATTCAGCATGTGTTTACAAGTTGAACATTTCCACATTTCATTGGGTTTATTCTGGTTGATTAGTTTGCTTTTGGTCTAAAAGTTTGATGGTAGTTCACTCTCTGATCTTATATTTTCTGTTTTCAAGGTTCCTTTGGGCTGTGTTACTCCATTTGCACTTGTAAATCAGTCAGCACGGTGAGCTTTAAATTTTATTTCCTGCATTGATTTTTATCATTTCTTCTCTCAAGTATTTATTTGAAAATATTAGTGTTTGCAATTTTGCTACCTTGCTAAAATAATGTTTATGTGAAACGTTGCAAATCGTACAGTCTCTGATATCATTTTGTTACTCTTCTATTTGTAATCATCTGAACTGCTACATGATCAATGTTATAAAAAAAAAAAAAACTGAAGTTTCACCCTCCATTTAGGCCCCATTTCAAAATGCGAGCCAACCTGTGTTTTTAAAAAATTCATGTTTTGGCAAAAAATTAAAATTTTATTTTATTTTTTCAGATCATTTTGATGTGCTGATCTAAAAAATAATTTTTAAAAAATAAAAAAAATCAGTTTGATGCATTTCTAAGTGAAAAACACTTTGAACCGCTACCGCTACCGCAACCACACTTCCAAACAGGCAAATGTTCATCTTCAGCCGCACCTTATGTAATCTTTTCTTAATTGAAGATTATGGATCAACCTGCTCAATGAGAGGGTGTAATAGAATGTAGCTACTAGAAATTGGAGGGATACATAAAGTAGACAAATTGATAAAATATAATGAAAGCAGAGTATTTTGACAAAATTTCTCAAGTGATTTTGGATAATGGTTATAATGTCAGGCATGCATTTGAGGGTGCAGGAAGCTTTGAATCTATTTCTAACAGTCACTTTAGAGTTGCTTTAGCTGTTTGTTTGTTTCCAGAAAAATTATTTATTGATGGTTTTCAGGTTCATGGTAATTGGAAAGATAATTTCTTTATTAATGACCAGCTGATGTAAAGCTATTTTATAAATGGAAAAAGTGACAGATCACATCTTTCTGTGCCATCACATATTTTCCCTTCGATGAAACCTACACATTGCAAAAAATTGTGGGCATGTCCTACATTTAACATGCATGACTTTAAGTTACGACACAACTGTGGCTTCATAACTTTTAATCCATGATTCATAGTTGATCAATAATCTCTTTAGGAAGAATCACTTAACTATTTTGGTGTTGTACTTTAACCAAGATCTCTCTAATGAAGGCATGTCTCACTCTTGTTGGATAAAGGATTTCAATCTCAGGAGCATTGCTTTTTCCATCCACTATCTAATGATATGTCAATTGGTATGTCTGACAACTCTTTTTTTTCTGGCACTTTTTTTCTTTGGTTATGCACAAACTTTCAATGTTCTTGAACTTGAGTACCACTTTTTTTCCTGATGACCTGTTTAAAACCAATGATTTGATAGTTGTGATTCTTTATGATATATATTTTATATTTAATAGAATAAGAAATCACTTTTTACCCTGTTTTTATTTTCAAAAGGCCAAAATGTGATCCAATCAATTGATGAAAACTGTTAGTGAATGTGAACTTTTTAGGCTGTCTTGTCTTTCTCTTCATAACATCAAGGCCAGTCATAGGCCTGCAAGCATGAAGTAGCCTTAACATTTCACAGTAGTTAATTGTTGATATTATCAATTGGGGTGGTTTGAGTTGCATTTGACTAAATTTGTTGTAACTGACCAAAAATGAAAATAGAGTGGGGTGCAAATCGACCTTTTGCCCCACATGATGAAATGCACCATTTGATCTTTCCCACTAGAATAGACTCTGATCAGGCATGTGCTGTTCTTACTTCCAGCTCTAAATGCTTGTGATCTTGACAAGTTTCTTAAATCAATAGGAAGAGATCCCTCATATGTTGACCTCGAGGTAATTTGTTGTTCAGTTTATTGTATTAATTCTCTCAGTTAATTTTTCACAGAATATTGAAGATACAAAATTATATTCCATGTAGGCTAACCCAACTGTAGGGAAGGATCAACCTCCAGATCTTGCTTCTCTTGTTCCATCTGGTTCAACTATTCAGCCAGATCAGCCAGATAAAGCAGCTCCCCTGCAAGATCCTACTGAGAATTCTGTTCCTGTGAATAAGAAGTCTGTAGCTGCCACAGGTACTCAATCCAAATGTGATTTACTCATCAGTCGTCAACTGATTTCTACAGGATGGACATAACTAGTTCGTCAGGTTTCTGTTTGTCTATTGGGCCTTCACTTTAATGTCTTCTCATTTTGGATTGTTTTTACAATACTCAGACAATGGTTTTCATAATTTTCTGTTCAGCACTACTATATGTTCTCTTGCCTGAAGATTTTTTTAAATTTTAAAAGTTGTATCTGCTTGAGTATACAAGTACTTCCTCTTAGAGATGCATAATGAAAACTCCTCATGAAATTTTTGTTTATTTGACAGTCATGGCATAATGACTTCTTTATCTTTGATGTAGGAAAAGCTGCTAAGCCTCATACCTCCACGCAAAATTCCTCTGCCCAAAATTCTAAAGACAAGTTGGTCAATCCTGTACACCAGCCAAGTGTTTTCTCGGATGCTGGATTATTTGTGGAAGAGATTCTCAATAAGACATCAGCTCTATTACTTTCAGAGGTAAGTTCTGTGCAATATGCTTCCATTTCTAACCGTAGTGGAATCTCTGAGGTAAGACCTGTGGAATTTTTCCATGCAGATCACAGAGGATGCTGTCAAGGAGAATGGTGTAAATCTAGGAACTGTTGTTGCTGAAAATATTAGAAAGCGGCTTAATTCAGATTTGCAAAGCATTGCTGTGAGTATTTGCATTCTTTTCTATTTCAAAAAAAGAAGAAAAAAGTCTACTTTGACCATCACAAGGCAGTGCCTGCAATATCTTTGATTTTTAAGCACGGTCTCTTGCCAAAAGGTGAAATATTTGGCCGTGGATGCATATTTTCTACAATGTTCATGAGTTTTTATTTTTTTATTTTTTTGCAGACGATGTTTAAGAACACAGCCTATACGCAAGGGTTCCATGCTGGTGCTCACCGTAATTTATAGATTTCTCGTTGAATCCTGTTACAACAAATAGTCGGAATGTATGTTTGAGAAAATTAAATTAAAAAAAGAAGCTAAAACATCATTAATACACTTTATGAGGGAAATCACTATGGATTCGCACTCTGCTTTCTTTTTGCAATGTCAAAAAAATATTTCACATTAATTTGATGCTTGATTTGGAGGGAAAAAAAACTTGATGAAAAATAATTAAAAATTTGAGGATCAAAATTGTCTTAAACAACAATTTCAATCTTTTATTTTAATTGTACATGAGGTGTGTTTTTAAGTATTTGGCCCATAAAAGTTTTTATCTTTTGACTCGTTTGTTGCTATTTTTTTTGCTATTTTTTGAGAATTTTACATTTTGATCCATAAATTCATTTTATTCATGTTTTGGTCTTAGTCTTTGTGAAAAGGAGAGTAATTGGAAAATGAAGATGAGAGAGAAAGTTGATTGGTCATTTACTGATGATAAAATAGTTATTTTTTATATTAATAGGTTTTATTTTATAAAAGAAGTTTTATTTATCATTTTATATCTTTATTTTAGTAGAAAAAATAAATTGGGAGTTGTATTGTTTTTCTAATCAGGAGAAATTTTTTATTTTTAGATCAAATAAACATTTTGAGGTTTTGGGGGCTTTGAAGTACTGATCTAAGCTTTAGCCTTGGTTTCAAGCTTTCAAGGAAAGATTATCTACGAGTCATGAATAAAAAATGCGAGAAGAGATTTGCTCACATTGAAGTGAGGAAACCTGAAGGTGGAAAGATGCCCCCAGTTGCCATAGCCTTTCCTAAGAGATGACAAATGCATTCCTCACATTCCTTCTATTTCCATAGCATTTCCTGAGTCATTCTTCATTGCTTACAAAGGCTTGAATTTTATAACACTTATTTGTTGATGTGAATACTATGGGAATCAAAGATGAAGACCAGGGATAAGTTAGGCATTAGGCAGCCAACCTCGACGCCTCATGAGATCATCATGCCCCGACAACTTGCCATCAACACTCTTAGGAGACATTTGATGCTAACTAGTTCAATTGGTTCGAGGAAGAGATTCTTAAATCTATGTAATTTTCTGTCATATTATCTCTACCTTTCTTGTAATCATGGCTCTAGACACTAGAAAAAGAACTATTTTTATGTTGGACCCTTATCCATATTTAATGTTAATACCAAGGCATGCAATTTCCTTTCAATAATATCTCATTTACATTCTTTGTCTTTTAATTTTATTCATATTTTTTTTCTTTTATTCATAAGGTTGAACAACTTGATCGCCGTTTTAAAACTCAAAATAAATATTGAATTCATTTGGTTTAACTTTAATTAAAACCTTAATTCCAATGAACAAAATAGAATGGAGTGATAAACACCCAATAATTTGCTAAGCTAATTAAGTTGTTCAAATGTTCCATCAAATCAATTAAGGAACTCGAGGCTATCAATGTAAATTCTAAAGTAATTAAGTTGTTCAAATGTTCCATCAAATCAATTAAGGAACTCGAGGCTATCAATGTAAATACTAAAAAAGATTTTTTTTAAAAAAAAAAAGAAGCTAAGAATCAACATTTTAATGACCACATATGAAAAGGAAGATTTAGTGGCTTTGTTGAAAGAATTTACAGAAATATTTACATAGTTTTATATCCATAAGTTGGGTTTAGATATAAATATTATGGTCCAGAGGCTATTATTCATTCCTAGAAACAAACTAGTCAAGAAAAAGCTTAGATAGATGAGGCTGAATGCTTTGCTCAAAATTAAAAAAGTGCTATTGATTCTTAGGAGCAAACTAGTCAAGAAAAAACTTAAATAGATGATGCTGAATGTTTTGCTCAAAATTAAAAAAGTGAGAAAGCAATGAGATATTGGATTCCTTAAAGTTATAGAATACCCTTAATAGTTCTCTAATATAGTTATAGTCAATAAAAAAAAATAACAACATTTGGATATGTGCTAACTATCATGATCTTAATAAAGCAAACTTTAAAGATGACTTTCTGTTGCTAAGAATGTTATATACTCTTTTATGGATTAATATCGAGGTTATAATCAGATCAAAATGGCTTTAAAAGACAAATAAAATAACTTTTATGATGCTTTTTAGTTTGAAGAATATGGGATCAACATACCAATATGCTATAATGAATTCTTTTCATGATATGATGCATCAAGAAATAAAAGAATATGTTGATGGTAGGATTGCCAAGTTTTGAGACCTTAAGAAAAACTCTTTGAAGGATTGAAGGAATACTAACTGAGGCTTAATACTACAAGATGTATTTTCAGGGTTTGATTTGAAAAATTATTACTTGAGTTTGTCATAAGCAATAAGAGAATTAACGTTGATACAAACAAAATCAAAAGGATTTAAGTTATGCATGAGACTATAAAAAGCAAAAAGGTTGAAGCTTCTTAGAACAATTGAACTACATTTCCTGCTTTATCTTTCTCAATTGATAATAACATGTTAACCTATCTTTCAACTATTATAGAAAAAGAATTTGGTTGTTTAAGATGAATAATCTCAAAGAGCATTTAATAAAATCAAGTAATATTTCTAGGAGCCACCCTTACTAGTACCACTAGTTTTTAGGAAGCATTTGATTTTATATTTTGACTATCACTGATATGGTAATGGTTTGTGTTTTGGTTTAGCATGATGAGTCTAGAAGAAAAAAGTTAAGTTATTTATTACTTGAGTAAGAAGTTTATTGACTATGAGTTGAAATATTAGACTCTCGAAAGATATGATGTGGTTTAGTATGGTATACATAGAGGCTCAGATAATACATGTTGTACTATATTATATGGCTTATTTCTAAGATAGATCCCTTTAAATAGTTTTTAATAAACCATATTTGTTAGGTCACATTATATGATGGCAATTAATGTTGTCCAAGTATGACATTATTCATACGAAGAGAAAAAAATAAAAATAAAGGCAGTGTAATAGTCAATCACCTAGCTAATAATGTTGTTAATGTTGAAAGGATTATGAGCCAATAAAGTTCTAATTTAGATAAGTCTGTTGTAGTGGTGATTAAAGATGATGAAACTAAACTTGTAAGTGATAGATGAATTGTTTATTTTGATAGGGCAATAAAATGTCTAAAAGTGGCATCGAGATGACATTGATCTCCCTAAATGGTAGAATACTCAATTGCTATATAGTTGCAATTTAAATGTATCTACAACATAGTAGAGTATGAAGCATTTGTATATGGATTAGAAGTAGTTCTAGAAATGAAAATTTACAAACTGGATGCATATAATGATTTATTATTTATAATTTTCTAAGTAAAAGAAGAATGATAGATGAAAAATAAAAAGTTAAAGTCATATCAAGAATATTTCACCAAACTAGCTTCTTAATTTAATGAGATTGAATTCAATAATTTGAATCAAGATAGAAATTAGTTCTTGCATTAGTTTCTGTATGCTTTAACCATAGTAACGCCAATGACCAAAATAGATTATAGTGTGGGAATGCAACTTGTGTGTATCGTGATTAGAAACTTTCCTGCATATTTCTGACTCATTAAAAGAAAAGATGAGGACAAGCCTTGATATCATGACATCAAAAAATATATTAAGAATTCAGAGTATCCACCGGATGCTTAGAAACGGTTAAGAAAATGTTTAGAATATTTAATTTGGATTATCACTTAAATGGTGAGATCTTATGTAAAATAGGATTTGATAAGATGTCTTGACAAGGAAAAAGCAAGGATGATGGTGATTGAGATTTATCAAAGAGTTTGTACTACTATGCTAGTGGATATATGGTGACAACAAATTCAGAAAAATAGTTATTACTAGATTAAAAGTTCAAAATATCCTAACATGGAAAGGATGCATTATGACTAAATTGAAATTTACAATATTTAACAATAAAAAAACATCTTAATTTTTCACAACAACAACAAACAATTAATTA
Source organism: Populus ilicifolia (assembly GCA_015708895.1). Taxonomy (NCBI): domain Eukaryota; kingdom Viridiplantae; phylum Streptophyta; class Magnoliopsida; order Malpighiales; family Salicaceae; genus Populus; species Populus ilicifolia. Next base: position 207,870 of record SRLM01000037.1, on the reverse strand, counting down.
ATGCATAAATATAATAAAATATATAGTGAGAGAGAAAGATACATTAATTTTTATAGTTATTTGAGCAATTACCTAATCCTCTTCTTGAACCTCTATTTAATTATTCACTATCAATTAATTATTTTCTTAGTAGATGAGACGTTATCGATTATATTAATCTTTTCACTAGATCAAAATTAGAAAACCTTACACAATCTTTTTTAATTATCAAAATTAAACCCTTCACTCACAATCTTTTTTAAAGCTCAAGCTTAAACCTGTCAAATGTATCTCAATCAAAGGTTACCCAAGTGGTTCAAGTGTTACTTACACTTTTATAATAGATAAAACTCTTACAATAGTTATCAAACTTCGTAAAAAAAGATTACAAAGAATTAAGCTCAAGTCTTTATAGAGATGTAATCTAGCTCAAAATATGAAATAGGAATTTGATGTAATTTAGGAATTAAATATTTAAGAGAATAAAATAATAAATAAAAGCATTTGGATTATTAAAGCATTAAGTATATAAGATTATAAAGTTATTGGAGAATGTAAGAGAGCTTTTATGAATTCAAAGAATGATATTTATAGGAGAGAAACATATTTAGTCATTACTTACATAGAAGAAATAAGATTAGGAAATTTTAGCTTGTCATTATTGTTCTCTTATTTGTGAGAAATGGCTAGGACATTATTTTAAAGAGAAAAAAAGTTGTTACAAAATAACTTGAGTGTTAAGCACATGTTTTTTTTTTTTTAAATTACAAATTTGTTACCTTAGCTAAGAATAGTTAAATAAAATAGTGTAAGAACACATGCAATAAGTTATTTTATTTAAAAATAAATAAGAAGCTTTGCTCTTTATAAAAATAAATTGATAGACAATACTATAATAGATTAACATGATTTTTTATAAGGTATTTATCATTATATAAGTTTTAGTTATAAAAATAACTTGGATGGTGAGTTTTAGCAATATAGGTATTTTTGAATGAAAATTATTTTATAATACCAAATTAAAATATAAAAAGACTTTATTACATTCAAACAAACTTAAGCATCTTTAAGTCCATATTGCATCCATGGAGTCTATATTATTTAAATGACATATAGAAATTCTTACAACATTAAAATATTTGACGTGCATATTAAAATCCACTAACTATTGTTATCATCAAATAAAGAAACCATAGATGTTTAAAGAACATTGAAAATGTTATTTATGTCTTCAAAGACAATTGAGCACATGACATGATATCATTTTCATGATACGAATAATAGAGTAATGGTACATCCTTTTAATGGTGAAGCTTAGAAGTAGTTTAATAGGGTGTATCCATAATTTTCAATAAAACTATACAACATGTGTATTGGTTTATGTACAGATGTGTTCAATCCATTTGGATCCTTTCCTGCACCCTATTCTTTTTAGTCAGTCATACAAACATTTTATAACTTATCTCCGGGAATGTATATGAGAATAGAATTCATGTTTTTATCTACATGAATACATGGTTTTTATAATCCAGATAAGAATATAAAAGTTTGTCTTTAACCATTGATTTATGAGTTGAAACAATTATGGTCATTAAAGACTTTGATGTATGATATCTTAAAGGAATAGAATTTTCAAATGAAATCAACTTTGATGTGGACTATAAATAAATTTTTTCTTTTTGTATAGCTATATTGCATGGAAAAAAATAAAGCCTTTACTTTAACGAATAATGATTTTTTTTTATCACAAAAGGTTCTTGCCAAGTCATCATTGATACAAAAAAAAAAGACTTATTAAAAGGTAAAGATGAAAGGGATGTTGCATTGTCAGTACTATTAGGTGAAAAATTGTATGAAGTGATATTGCAGTATGAGAACATTGTATTTGGTTCTCAATCCGACAAGCAAAATTTCTTGATTTTGATGTGAGTTATAATTAGGTAAAACAAAGTATTTTTTTTTAGAGATTCTTTATTGGAAGGCTAATATATTTTGTCATAATTTGGATGTCATCAATATCAAGAAAAATATGTTTGAAAACATTTTTAACACAATCATGGATGTCAAAGGAAAAACAAAGGATTACATAATAGTTGGAGTGAATATAGCTTTGCTTTTTTTCAAAACATGGAGTTGCTTAATGATGGTGTATGTGTCGTAAAGCCTAAAGGCATATATATCTTAGATAAACAAAAAATAATAATTTCTAGTCTATAAATTGCTTAAGCTTCTATGATTTTATCATGGATATGCTTTAAACATAGCTAGATTGATGAATTTAGAGGAATGTAGATTTTATGGAATGAAAATCCTTTATTGTCATATGTTTATGAAAAAATTCATTCCAATTGCATACATAGATTTATTGCAAAAAAGAATATGAGATGTACTCATGAAGATTAGTCATTCTTTTAGAGATGGAATAAGTTGAAACAAAGATTGTTAAGCTAATATGTCAACTTGATATGAGCATCCCTCCGTTCTTCTTTGATTTAATGGAGCATCTATCTATACACTTAACATGTGAAGAAAAAGTTAAAAGATTTATTCCTTAAAATTTGCCTTTTTAAAATAAAATAAAATAATAATAATAATAATAACAGCAAAAAAATAGTGATTTGGCAGAAGCTATAAACTTTTAGACAAATATAGAGCATTATTATACCTAGTTGTATTGAAGACTAGAGACACTATTAAGTTTAGGGACATAACTAGATTTTTAATAGGTTAATTGATTTAATCATAAGCCAAATTAAAGTTTAATTTTGTTTAAGAATTAATTTGGATCAAATTAAAGGATTTAATTAAGTGTGAGGATTTAATTATACTTTAAATAGGTCAAATTAATTTTATTAAGACTTAATTGGTGAAAAATTAAGTTTGGGAGCATATTTAGATTAATTGAGGATATTGAGATTTTAGAAGCCCAAACTTAATTTTTACAAAGTCAATTGGTTGAAATCATGGGTAAAATTATAAGAAAATCGAAGTTTATGATCAATTAGGTCTTAAATTGAAGAAATTTATAGCAAATAACCTTTTTGAAAAAGATGTCAAACTTTAGGAACATAATTGATTGAAATGAATGGTAAAATTGAAAAGAATTGAATGTTTATTTGTCAATTAATGCTTAGTTTTTATAAATCCATGACCAAGAACCACGATGAAAAGAGCATTGAATTTCAAGGCGATGTTGACGTTTGACGAGTATGATTTCTAGCAATCAGTTAGTAGGTTTTCTAACCCTATCTATTATGAGTGTGCTTTCTATCATTTGTTTTCTAAATAGTGCTCTTTCTAATCAAATCATTTTTTTTCATATGTGTTTTCTAGCCCTTAACCATCAGATAATACATTTTCTAATTCTATCTTTCTCAAGTGTAGTTTCTAGCCTTAGTCTTCTAGATATGTGCTCTCTAGTCCTATCTCTTTTCTTTGTATTTTTTAGCACTCAACCATTAGATGATGCGTTACCATATCTCTTCCAAGTACGCTTTCTATTCCCTAACCATTAGATAATATGTTTTCTCAATATTACTTTTTTTTAATGCATTTTTTAACCATATCTATTTTGAGTTGCTTTCTACCCTCGTTTTCCTTATAGTACAATTTTTAGCCTTATCTTTTTTCTTGTAAGTGTGCTTTCTAACCCTTAACTATCAGATAATGCATTTTCTAATCCTATCTCTTTTAAGTGCTCTTTCCATCCTTATCTTTATCTCTTTTTGAATGGACCTTTGAGTTCTCATCTCTTTGATAGTGTTTTTTCTTGTCCTGTCTCATTTTCTCTTGAGTGTGTCTTTGATTTCTCATTTCCTAGATAGTGCATTTTCTTGTCATATCTTCTTTCTCTTTAAGTGCATCTTGGAGCCTGTCCCTCTAATAATGTGCTTTCTAGCCCTATCTTCTTTTCTTTGGAGTATGCTTTCTAGCCTTCATCTATCAGATATAGTGCTTTCTAACCTTATCTTCTTTGCATTTAAATGTATCTTTAAGTCTTTATTCCTTTAATAGTGCAGTTTATAGCCTTATACCTTTTCCTTCAAGTATGCTTTTTATCCTTCATCACTCGGATAAAGTGTTTTCTAGCCATATCCCTTCACTTCTTGAGTGCGCCTTTAAACCATCAACCATTAAATAATATATTTTCTAACCCTATCTCTTTCTGAGTGTATTTTTTAGCACTCGTATATTACATAATATGTTTTTTAGCCCTATCTTCTTCTTATTTAAGCTCTCACTTCACACACTTTTATAATAATTAACCATTTTTTGATTTAGTGAGTTTATTATCTTATTCATTTTTTCTTTACAAAATTTACTATCTAAAATTTCTTATGAGACATTTTATTGTAAGCATTGTAAAGAGGGGGAGCAACTATTATAATCTATTTTAGGTTATTCCTTAAAATTTACCCTTTCTTTTCCTTTTCAAATGAAAAATCAAAATAAATAATAATAGCAAAAAGAATGGTGATTTTGAAAAAGTAGGTTGAGGAGGATTTTAAATATACAAAAAAAAAATCAAGGTGAAATTTTGGATAAATTTGGAGCATAATTATACCATGTTGTATCCAAGACTGAAGAGATAATAATGTTATATTAAATGATTATTAAATGAATTTATATAAAAATTAAATTCAATGATATAGTTAAATTTTTAATAGATAAATTTGATTTAATCATGTGACTCATTTCCTTTTCTTTCATGTGTCTTGTATGCAGAATGTGAATATAGCTTGGTTAGGTCCTACAAAAAAAAAAAAAAAAAGCTTGTTGGGCTGTTAGTCGGCCTAACCTAGCCAGGCTGGACCTCTTTCAACCCATCCTAGTTGGTTAGGCCAAGTATAATCCAATAAAGAGAGAGAGAGAGAGATGTTGGATCAACAGTCGGCCCAACCTAAATTAGTCGAATTGGACCCGTTCCAACCCAACCTAGATGGTTAAGCCGAGTTCAACTCAATATATTTAATAATAATATAATAAAATAATATTACTATTTTTTTTCAAATGGTATTTTAATAATATTTGCAGGTCCTTCAGATGTTTTCCAACAATTTTGCATGGTATTGAGTTGTAGACTTACATTGTAAGATACAAATTCAGTATTCAAAATACCTAGGTTTTCTCCAAACCTTTAAAAAGAAGCCAAAAAAAATTAAAAATAAAATTTCATTTAAGAAAAATATTTTTTTTCATGCATACGACCAAATCATAAAAGCTTTTCAAGCATATTTTTAAAAAAGATAAAATCATATTTTTATCAAGTTTTAAAAATGCAAAAATAGATATCATAACCAATTTATGATTATACATTAAGATTTGACCAAAAACCAAAAAATCAGTAACAATTTTTTTGTTCAAAACGTTAAAAATTGGTTATATTTAAGAAATAAATGCGATGCTAAAATTTAGGTCTTAAAACATTTAGACTTTAACCAAATAAGGTAAAGACTTCCTTACATGAAATGATATGCTTTGAACTTTGGACTAGACCAATGAATATAGACTCGACATAGAAAAAAAAAATCAAATAACAATTTAACTTATCCTATATAGGATATAATGGAAGTGTTGCATCTTTTTATTGCACAACTAGTCTTTTAGCCAAACACTTGTGAACTATAGGTTTCTTAGTAACCATAATGCTAGGTGGTGACTCTTAAACTTCATAATTTTATGATTATATCCAAATCATTTTTTCAACAAACTCTTAAAAAACAAACTCATCATTTGATGTTGTGCACGTCATGAAAAATAACATTAATCCTTAGTGTATACTATGGACTTTTAAACTCGTTTGTATTCATTCAACGAACATATGTTTATGTTTATATTTATGCAAGTACTTGTTCAACTTAAAAAAAAAACAAAAAAAAGGTGTAAGTTTAGGTGTATATAGGTAAAGTTTATATTGTTGAAGAGAATTCAATATTTATCTTATATTATCTTAAGCCTCACATATAAACAAGAATCAATCATGTTCCAATACATGATGATCATGGTGAAATGTCTTCTAGTAGAAATTTGCCAATATTTTCTCATCTTGGATGACCATCATTGAAGAATATAGTTTCAAGAACATATTTGATAGACATTGAATTTACACAAACATATAATTATTATCTATTTAATTGATATGAATAGGGGTCTTTTTTCAGTAAGTCAATTATATAATTTTATAGTCTTGAATCATTTTCTCTTGTATTACCATTTATGTTAAATTCACAATGACTTTCTTATAGGCAACATCATCAATTCTTATTATTTTAGAATTCAAATCTTACTGAAGCTCAAATTTTTCAAATACAGGATGAACAACTCGTGATGTGGTTTAAAACACAAGTTTGTAATTATTTGTAATTATAATAATAAAATATTTATTTTATTTTTTTACTACTAACAGTTGTTATCTTTAACTAGGTGTATAACATGAGAGGCAATGTTGAAAGTTTAAAATTACTTTTTTATAGGTCCAAAATGAAAGATCTAATATTATAACAAGTATTTTATCAATAGATATGTCTTCCATAATGAAGATTATAGTGAGGGAAGAAATATAAATAATAATGAGATTTGTATTAAGAGATCAACTTCTAATGAAGTTAAAATTAATTACTGTGGCAAATTCAAAGAAGTGATTAACTTGCAATATCATAAGGCACAAAGTATAGTATTTTTATTCAAATATTATTAATATGATATCAATAGTGAAATTGAAGTAGATCCTCACCATAGTTTGGTTAGAATTAATAAAAGATGTAGACTTAGCAACATCAATAGCGTTTTTGTATTTGTCAAATAATGTCAATAAGTGTATTACATATACACTCATTCATTTAAAAAGGATTGTACAAGAATTGATTAGTTATCTAATGTAAAAACCAAACCTAGAAATCATGTCGGTGTTGTGAATGATGGTAAAGATATAATAAATGGTGGAGAAGATGTGTTTTAAATAAATGAGCTACTTGATCTATGTCAAGTTGCTTCATCTACCGAGTTAAAAAAGAATTCTCATTCTTATATCATCAAGAATACTTAGGTTCATGTTAATGTTGGCGAGTCAAATGATATATTAAGTACTAGTTGACATATTAATGTTGATGAAGATGAAGGAATTGAACAATTTCATTTCAATGAATGAGATGATGATGGATATAGAGATGATGACAATGAAGATAATGGGGATTCAAATTAAACATTAGATTTGAACTCATTTTAAATGTTTAACATTGTTGTAAAATTAAGATATTTATTATCCTTTAATAATATATTATATTTTATACATTTATCAAGTGTTTATTATCGAAGAATATAGTTTTAAATGAGTTGTTGTTTTTCAAGTTATGAATACAAGTGTTGCGGTTTAATTAGGTTGGATGAGGAGCATATAAAATAAATTGATTTTTTTAGTTCTCCAATATATTCATCGACATATATAATAAATTAGAATTTATTATTATTATTATTATTATTATTACTACTACTACTATTACTATATACATACATATTTTTTTTATTGGTGATGGTAATTAAACAAATGGTTTCATTGCTACATATTATTCCATTGGAGAATTTTAGTAAACATGGGAAGGGAATGAAGGGTTGAGAAAACAACAATAGATTTCCTAATAAAAGTTAAATCTGTTAAAGAGTTCTAGTGAGTATGGGAAGAGAATGAGGTTTTAAAAAAATGAAAATAGATTCCCCAACAAGCTAACTTCGTTATTGAGTTTCAATAAGCATAAAAACATAACAGGGTGTTGAAAAAACAATTCTAGATTCACTAACAACTTAACTCTATTATAGAGTTCCACCATGGGAAAAGAATAAGGTGTTGAGAAAATAACAATTGATTCCCTTAGATACTTAACTCTGATGAAGAGTTCTAGTGAGCATGGGAAGATTTTGGTGTAATTACTGATGAACAAATCAACAAAACAAAAATTAGTTGGTAAATTTAGGGGTTTTCCTAAACATTAGTGAAAATTTCAAATCACTAATGGATTCATTAATTGTTTACTGATAGATATAAAAATATTTTTCAGTAAAACCATTAGTTACTATACAAACTTAGATATATGCAGACGAATATACCATTAGAATTTCCATTAGTGAATTGAAACTAGATATATGAGGCAATCCCTAGTTTTTTCTCCCATTTCACATAGTCTCTCCTTTGTCTGTCATTCAATCCTCTTTCTCTCTCTACTGCCTTAACTCATTAGTGTTATCTTTCTTTATTTGTGACAATACTATCTGACACAACTAAAAGATTAATGTATTTTTTCAAGTGCAGGAGTGTCGAAGTAATAAATAACCCAGCAAGACCGGGGTTGAACCACAAAGAGGTTAATTTTATAAATTATAAATAACAATAATACAACAACAATAATAATAATAATAAGGAGAAGAAGAAAAAGATGAGAACTTTGAGATGAAATATTAATGTAAGGATTAAATAATAATAATAAGAAATGTCAAGGTTAGAGGATCCACTAATGGTTTGTCAAACAAGTATAGTATAAACTCTTATTATTCAATTGAAAACCACACACAAAGGAGGTTTCAATCTGATTATAGATTGGTAGCGTGATTACATTAGTTATTTTATTTGATTAATATAAATACTTGTAAATCTCGTCAAGCATTCATGATTATAACTTATGTTAACAACAAATCAAGTTCCTTTTATAGGTCAGGTGTCGTTTATACTATACAGTATGGGCTATAAAAGTGTCAAACATTTATTGTACTAAGTGTTATATAACATAAATCAAGATTAGTCATTTAATAAGCAAAGTATTAAAGATTGAATAAGATAATAAATACAAAATATGTTAGTATCAAACATTAAAGTTTATATTAAGTTTACACTATACTTATTCTTACACTATTAATGTAACTTTTTTCACCTTGACATAATAAGCTTAGCTAAACATAATGAAAGAAAGAAAAATAAATAAACAAAATAAGAACATAAATAAAATAAAAGTTAACTAAGTAAATGAAAGGAAATCAAAGGTATAAATTTGATATTAATGAAAGCAAAATATAAATATTATTTTATGTTTTATATTAGTTATTTATTGTTTATAATTTTATATAGTTTACCTCCTTGTGGTTCGATCCCAGTTTTGATTATTACTTCGACACTCTTTTACTTGGAAGAAGATATCAACCTTTTATTTATGTCAGTATTCATGATGCTAACTTATGTTAATAATAAATCAAGTTCTTTCTATAGCATAAAGTTGGTTATATACCATACAATTGGGGTATGAAAATACTAAGTATTTATTGTACCAAGGGTTATACAATATAAATCTAAATTAACCATTTAACAAGCAAAGTATTAAAAGTGAACAAGATAATAAATACAAAACATGTTAGTACCAAACATTAAAATCTATATTAAGTTTATACTATACTTATTCTTATACCATTAGTGTAACCTTTTCGCCTTAACATAATAAACTTAACTAAACATAACGAAAGAGAGAAATAGAAATAAACAAGATAAGAACATAAATAAGATATAAGTTAACTAAGTAAAAAAAAGGAAATGAAAAACATAAATAAGATATTAATATAAACAAAACTTAAGTATTACAAAAATATAAAGAAAGAGAGCAAGAACTTGATCTTGATTTGAAAACCAAGATGCCTAAATACATAGCAAATGCCTCCTTTTATAGGCTAAAATTTAGAATTATTAATTTGATGACTAATTATTGAGTGGGTAGTCACCACTTGACTTGGTAACAATTCTTATCTTCTTGGTTGCAAAAAACATCATTGCTAACATCAGACTTTGAACATATAGTCTTCTTAAAAGTTCTGAAAAATTATCTCACCTTTCTAACAAAAATAGAATAAGGTCATTTAAACTTTTAGAACTTGAGAAATGGGCTTAACACTGAACAGTATCTGAGTTGCATGACAGATTCAGACGTCTCTTGTGATGTTAAGATTTGGACTTCTAAATTGCAGAATTTAGTCTTGGACTCTTATGAATGGTTTAGGCCTATGTTTTAGATTTCTAGCTATATAAACCAAACTGAAATCCAAGATTTACAGCTCCAGATATGACCTAATGACTGAACAATGTTCTACTTTGGACTTAACCACGATCTTTTTTCTATACTTAGTCATTTTTTTTCTTTCACTTTCAGTAGTTAATCACATCAATCAATCCTTTGAATTGTAAGACATGCCTACATTTAAAATGAGCATTTACCATAAATTAAAGGTATCTTATATTTATTAGATATGTTATTATAAAATATGTTCTAGTTAAAGAGTTATTGATACTTCATGTGCAAATTGATAATATAAAACCTTAATAAAAATGTATTTTTAAGTACTAATCACATATAATTCTAGGTTTAGAAATTGCAAGTTCTTGGGTTTTTATTTTGAAAAACAATGCTAATAGGAACAAAAGGATATATAAATTATAAGTACTTTAAGCATTAAATCAATTATAATGGTATTTTCGTATGACGGATATTGTATTCATGTCATTAACTTTGAAAAGGTTCACATGCGTGTAATTTTTTTATCATTTCTCTTTGAATTTAATTTGAAACGTTTTTTTATACAGTATTATATTTGAAAATTCATTGCTGATAAATGTAGTTGAAATTAAATTTATGGTAGAAATAGATCTTGCATATGTTAGACAATATAATATATATGATTATGTTTGTAATGATGTGGCACAGTTTACAATCAATATGCTTGCAATGATATTGAACCAATTTACGATTACTTGTTTAGCTTTTATTATTACAATATTTTGAGTTAGGTCTTATATAAGGGAGGTGTTACTAGAATTTTGTTATATATTGGATAGATACACTAAAACAAAAAAAAAGCATAAACTATTGATTGAAATTTTATTAAAAATTCTTAGTTATTTAGTTATATTATTTAAATGTTGAGGAAAAAGTATAAGGTCAAAATGGAGTGGTACTGCATTGTCAAATAGTAGTGTTCCTAACCTTTTAATTCTTTTAAATGTCAATCATAAAGAGTCATCTAATGTATTATCTAATGACGATGGCTCGTTAACTAGTAGTTGTGGATCTAGGGTCCATATGCGAGGGATCTATATTTTAGCAAGTTAATTATAGAATGGAAGTTGAATTTAAGCATGTAAGCAAATTCAATTTTGTATAAGCATTATATTAAAATAATGTTGCCATACATTACATTAAATTAATGTTACCATGTTTATATAGCTTGGAGTTAATTATTTCATTTCTAGGTTCACAAATTTGAAAGTTGTGAGAGCAATAGCATCGGTGATAAAAGCATCATTGCATATGCATATTTTTTTAATTAAGCTAGCTTAAAGACCATCCAAAATGAAGGCATGTGGTTGATGCTTGGTAGGGAAAATTCAAGGCTAGTACAAAATCAATACTTTTTGTAGGATGGTGCAAACTCAAGAATAGCAAGGCAAGTTAGGAAAAATCATAAAGTGACTAGTTAAGTTTTAATATGCGACATATAATTTTTTGTAAAATTTTAAGTTATTTCATTATATTTGTTTTATTTTAACAAATTCTTGAACCAATTTACATCTTTTCTAGTATGAAACACATATTTATGCTAAGAGAAGAGCTAAGTTAGATGACTTTGAGGTGTGAAAGAATTATTGACCTCCCCGCATCATAAAAAACAATTGGAAGAGATATTTAAGTTTTATACATTAAAGGGTTTTAAGATAAATTCAAAGAGTGGGTCCTCAAACAAAAATAAAAAGACTCATGATTCTATTAGCAAACATACCAACGAGTTGCTTCCTTTTACAAACCATGTGAAACACTTAGTAAGAAGTCTGTTTTAATTTTAAGTTTTTTTTTCCTGAAAATGGTACCTATAATTTGTGTTTAACTAGTAACCAACAAATTTATTTTACAGTCTACACAACTTATACGTGAGCTTACGTCAATGGAGTTGTATATGGAAACATATACACGTAGGCAAGATAAATAAGAAAGGGTGCAATAATTTATTGATAGCCAAGTTGAGGTGTTTATTATAAGCAAATCTTGAAACCTTTTTTTATATTGTTTAAACTAATATTTTTTCATCCATATCTTTGTCTCTTTTTTTTTTCCTGTGTTGTAGGAATAATATAATGTTGGCCATACATGCAAAACATGGATAAGATTGTTCATCTAAAATACGATCTATATTTTTGGTTGGAGGTTGAAGCAACTAGTCAACTCGTTATGAATTAAGTTTATTATATCTATATAACCATGGCTAAAGATATAAGATTTAATTATAGTGTTTTGACTGTAGGCACCCCACAATCTAGCCTAAGTCAATAATCCCTAGCTATTGAGGAATTAGTTGAACAATAAATTGGTATTCTAAAGGCTAAAATTAAAGAAAAGTACAAAGCACAAGAAAAAAATTAAAAGATATCATAGCAAAGTATAAAGTATTCTTTTATAGTCATCATCCTCCTCTTTAGAAACCTCCATGATATTTTTCACCCCTCTCCACTTGTAATAAGAGATTATAATTGATTTGTGTATATATTTGTAATTACTTTTTATATTATAAAAAATTTGTGCTTCAATTTAGTTGATTGTTACAGACATTTGTAATTGTTTTTTATGTTATATAAAATTTATTTTTCAATTTAGATTAGTTTTTTATGTTGTTTAATGCTATTATGAAATTGTTTTATAATGTTTTTAAAAAAATATTTCTTTAAAGATCAACGGAATATCCATCGATAAATGATCAATCTTTTTAATAGAGAATTATAAATTCTTAACTTTTTTTATCCATCCTTACAAAATTATTGATAGAATTATAAATTTTTAACTTTTTTTATCCATCCTGACAAAATTATTGATAGAATATATCTTTAGAATATTTAAAAAAAAAAACTATCGATGACATAAAAATATTACCTACAAAAGTATTTATCTGAATTATGTCGGTAATATTTATTAATGAATTTAGTGACAAACATAATTTGATTTTTTATTTTTAAGATTGACTATATAGTCGCTAATTTTATTGATATTAAAATAACTAATGAAATTGCTAGTTATACATTTTTATTAGTCAATTGATCAATAATTTTTATATAAAACAAATTAGTATTTTTATACAAATAAAAATTTTTATTGATATTTTATAATTTTAATTATGTAATCATTCTAATCATAAAATATTAGATTATGAATCTTGTTTTTATTTTTATTTTTTTTTAGATTTTGTTATTTCTTCATTACATGGCTCGAGCCATTACCTCTTCCCGGCCCCGCATTTAACACTAGCCCACCGCTCCTTTGTTGTTGGGTGGCGGCTATTAATTGTGCATTTATTTTCAAATAAGCAAACCAGCAACCATTCTAGTGGTCTAGCCCTCTTAGTTTTTCGTCGTATTAACATGTCAGCACTCATATCTTAATTCATTTGGAATCTGAATTCTAGCCACCATGGGCTCCAAATCTTGTTAATTGTGATTAATTGAGGTTTCCACGCAGTGCTGGATGGTTTATTGGGCCTTTGATAAAACCTAGGCTTTGTCCTTTGACCATGCGCGGCGAACCTTTTCCGTTGAGGGGGAGGAATTGATGGGCTGAAATCGAGTTCAGATGTGCATTTCTGATATGGTATCGTGCCAGCCGAGGAGGGTAAGAAGGAGAAAGAGGCACGAAGACAATGGTCTTTCTCTCTGGCAACATAACTGGGTGCTCGTTTAACAAGAAAACTCTATTCAAATCTGGAGACCACATCTTCAGATATTTCATATTTTATACGTAGAAGAACAATGAGACAAGCAATAACTCCAAATGTTTTTCTTCCACGGCTTTCATAACAGGGAACATGTTCGCCTCCTTCATGTGTAGCTTGTTCGGATGCATTTATGATCCCAAGAAACTAGTTTTTCGTTGTTCTTCCCGATTAAAGCAATTTTTTTTTTATTAATATGAATATGTGGACTAGTATTTACTTTAATTAATTTTATAAATTTTAAAATTAATAATTATATAAATTTTCAATAATTTTAAAAAAAATTAAACTCATGATGATTAAAAAACTAACTAATTAACCTACTCATCACAGTTAATTAATCAATACTTTGTCTGTCAAGTGTTGGGGACCTCCTGCTTGCGCGCATGCTAGAGTCTCAAAGCCTTGCGTCAACCACAATTACGTGCAGCCATCATTTCTCACGATCCCACCACGCCAAAAATATTTTTTATAGATTAAACAGTTAATTAATAAACTCATTCTTTTTTTTTTATTTGATTATCCAAGAATGCATGTTCCTTGCCAATAAATAATAAAACTAATTATATATCTTGTTTATTAAATTACTAATTTTTCATTCAATCACAATTAAAGTGAAAGGATGATTCTATAAATACATTGGAGTAAGATGGGCTGGTACAATATTTAATACTTTTTATTAATTTGTATAAAATGTCAAATAAAGATCATTTTTGAGATGGAGAGAGTATCATATTGTTCTTAAGAAGTTCAATATCATAAGTAGAGGGATGTGCGTTTTCTCCTTTTCTTAACTAGAAGGTAATCGATTCAATCCTTGTGAAGCTTCAATTCAACCCGAAACTGACAGGTTAGGCATAGACACAATGGAAGATTTGGCATAACAGCTTATAATGGTGTTTGGTGCATATTTTTTAAGAAAAGTTGAGTTGTTGTTATTGGATGATTATTTTTAATTTGATTGGGTTTTTATTTGTAAAAAATAATCAAACTAGTTTTTTTAAAAAAAAACTAAAAACTGAATTGAAATTAAGTCAAACCAACTAATTTTGATCTGATTTAATTTTTAATTTTAAAAAAATAAAAAAATCTATATGATTATATTTCTTCTCAAACTCAATAATAAAATCTATATATCTTTTTATAAATGTTGTTTTCTGTATCGTGCAAACAACCAAAAATCAATACCATTAATTTCAATTAAAAAGTTAAAATAAAATTAACATCCCAAATCTAAAACTATATTATAAATTAAAATCCTAAATTTCATATAAAATAAACATGGTTTTTCTATATTTTTTAAATATTCAAATGCTAAAACTCGAAACCTGATTTTTAAAATCAAAACACCAAATTTTTTTATACATATAAATTTTATCTTCTTTGCATTTTTTAGAAGAATACCTAGAAGCTGAAAAACAAAATCCATGTTTTTATTATATAAAAACTAGAAAAATATATATTTACAGGATAAGTTGAAAATCTTATCTTCTATGCATAAGAGAATGTTCACAAGATCCATTTGTGATTGGCTAACACCAATTATTCAGAGTTTTTAGCTTTTAAAACAGAGATGAGCACTACTAAGAAAAAAAAAACATTTCAGGCAATGAATTTTTAAAATCTTGAAGAAAGGGTAATTCAAGAATTACCCGAAATTTATTTTGGATAATGGGTAAAACAAAAATGAATTGGATTACCCGGTTATGTATTTTATTTATTTATATACGAACTTATTTATAAGCTTTAAAAACTAATGGGATTGCAATTTTTCTTCAACCTAATTTCATAGTCAAGACATTTTTAGTGGCTAATTTTATCTATTTAGTTGAAAATGTTTAAGGAATTCTGGATTAAAAAAATATATAATGTGGTAAAGAGTTTAAAATCCTGCTAATTCAGATAAAATGTAATTAAAATGATTAAAAAATATTATTTCAAGTCTGATAATTTGAAGAAATTTTTTTGAATAATTAAAAAATTCTTCAAAATAACTTTTTTTCATTTTTTATTCGAATTACCTATATAATCCAAATCTCGTTGCATCACCTTACAAATTGCAAAGAGGCGCGACCACTCAAGCTAGATGCTTGTCAGTTTGTTTGATGAGCAATTAGAACAATACAAAGAATAAGTTTGTCCTAATATTACAGATCTTACCTCTTTTTCGGGAGATAATCTTTTTCCAACCATTATTTGCCCATTAAACTTGAATTTCGGAGTCAGGACGTAGGTTTCTTTATCAAGATAAAATTACATTTCTATCCCGATAATTGTTAGAAATATGTTACTCAAAACACATCCTTAGTTTACTACTCGATTTCCTTTTGACCATTACATTGAAACGAACGCAGATTCAACAGTCAGATCCCGTAGTATTTATATATGGCTGTTACGGTGAACAGAGCATTAGACATAAACCCAAAAAAGAGACCTTTGCCCGTGTTCAGGAGCCCGAGCCCAACGTGCAGTTGGGAATTTCAAAAGAGTGGACTTGCTAACTTTTCGGTAACGCGAATCAATTTGTATTTTTCAAAAATTTAAAATTATTTTTATTAAAATTTAATATAATTTATATATTTTTTATTGTTTTGATATATTAATATTAAAAATAATTTTTAAAAAATAAAAAATTATTGATATATATTTCAATGTAAAATATTATTTGAAAAGTAATAACAATCATATTATCAAAAATACTTTAATATATGATAGCTTGAACTTGACTTCTTATAAAATATAATCTCAAGTAAAAACTTCAAACTCATGTTAGGCATGCTAGGGGGCTATAACTCCCAGCACAACCGTGAATTCAAGTTTTGGAGGGCATCCCAAGCTTAATATGTTTAGGTCTAAGTTTAGTGTCTAAATTTATTTTTTATCTTTAATGCCCAAAGCTCAAATACTTGTTAGAGATTTTTTCAAAAACAGATATTTTAGTATTTTATATTAATCTTATATATATATTATTATAATTAAAATATTATAAAGATAAAATTACACTTTAATTTTTTATTTTTATATTTTTATGAAATAAAAAGATTTATGAATTATAAATAAATTATAAATACTTTAAGTTAGAGATATGTATTTTTTTTATTTTTAATATTTTTAGATAAATTATAAGAGTTTATTTTTTAAAAATATTATTATATTTTTTAATAAAATTATTATCAAAGAGTTAGAATATTCATAAAAAAAATTATAAATTTTAGTTATCACTCATTTTCCGTATTAGATATCGCATATCTTATACTATTCAAACTTTCAAAGTCAAGGAAAAAAAAAATTAGATTTGATGACTAACCAAATCCGGTTACCGAAAAAAGGATGTGGTGGTTGAAGGGGCAGAGGAGCTCATTTTTCGAAACATGATAGCATTAAATAACACTAAACATCACGATCATTTTGGACTTTCGGAGGATACACTATCTTTCGCCATCACTTCTGCTGCAGCATTTAATTGCTCAGCAATATATACCAAGCGAAAGGAAAATTTGAATGTGGTTCAACGAAATAAAATAATAAATAAATATTTGAGATTCAATTTGAAATGCACCGCTGCAAAAGCTATTTCAAACCTAATAAATACATAAATAAACTTTTGAACTCCAAATAAAAATTTTAAAAACTTTAACATTAATTATGTATTTTCCCTATTTTTTTATATTATAATCCTTTAAGTTTTGATTTAATCTTTGTAAAACAGTTTAAAATTTTATAACATAAAATTAGGTAATAAAAATATTAAATTAAACAAAACAAATCTAACAAAGAAAATTAACTAACTCTATGATATTTTAATATATTTGTTAATGATAGTGAAATGACATTATAGTTATAAAACTCAATTTAATAATTAATTTAGAGTAAGGATTAACTCTAATTTTTTATTAAAAATTAAACTAATATCATTTGAAAAACTATAAAAAAAATTAATAAAATAAAATTTAAATTTTACCTAATTACCAAGTTTTTTATTTTTTTCATTTTAGTTTAAATAGACTTTGAATTAAAGACCCAAGCTAGTCAGGATTTATATAATTGTATAATTGTTTATATTTTTAAATTGGTTTAATATATTGATTAGAAAATATTTTTTAAAAAATAAAAAATTATTTTAATATCTTTTAAATAAAAAATATTTTATACTACAGTTAATATACGAATCCAGAAAAATTTACATCAACTCTGAATCAACGTTTCAAACCTGTCAGGATTTTTATAACTATACATGGAATAAGACACGCATACTCTCTCTCTCTCTCTCTCTCTCTCCCGCGTGACTGTTAAAGAAACTAGACTAGCTTCCTGATAGAGGAGGCTCGAGGCAATCATCATTTGTTTGGGGCATTATTAAGCAAGGCCGCCAGGATTAGTCAAAACAAAGGTAGCAGAAACAAAAATACTCATCGCAGAACCCCAGAAATAAATATAAGCAAAATGGCTTCTACTTTTTTGGGAGCTGGCCTTACTTTTATGAAATGCATGTGGAGTTGGTGGGAGATTTGAATCTGAAGTCAGAACAGGCAGCAGCAGCTGGTGACGAAAGTTGTAAAAATAAGATCCATGAAAATAAAATAAAGGATCTATATGGATTTGAAAATTCAAACAAGAAGAAAAGGTTCTTTCTTAACTGCCTTTAAAAATTACATGGAAACAGAGATTGTGGATCCAGCATGCATGAAAAGCTACAGGTTCATGGCCACGACGAGGAACCCCACATCATGTTCTTTCTTACAACTAATATATGTTTGAAAGCAAATTCGAAACACAACATTATCCTATGCACATGAACGACGAAGGCACATGGCTTCTACGTACTAGCTGGATTACTTAATTCTGGGTTCCAATCTTGTTAAAATACTCTTTGTACATGACAACAGTAAAATGATAGCAATTTTTATGAAATGTTATGATGAAGGTTTTCTTTTTCAATTAATATTTGTGTTTGGGTGAATTTATATGTATTTTATCTAATTTTATAGATTTTAAAATTAATAATCATATACTACTATTAGTTTTGAAAGGATTTATACTCTTAATTATTAAAAAATAAATTAAAAAATTGATCCATTGAGCTATTTCTTAAAATTATTATGATGAAGTTTTAAAATGTTAAGATGAAGGCTTTGTTTTGAAAGGTGGATAACTAATATATAAGATATTCATTGTTTGTTAATTAACTAACAAGCATGTTTTAAATGAATAAGTATAATTTTATAAAAAAAATTGATCTAATAAAAAAATAATTTAGATAGTTAATAATTAGTATAATAGCTTTAAAATGTGGGTATTTGATTTTTACTATTTTTGTTTAAATACAACAAAAACAATATGAATAGAAAAAAATTATATATATGTCAATTAGCATAATGTTTTAATAAGATCATCGTCTAAAATACTGATATGACAAAAAAAAAATTATTTATATATAAATAATCGGACCACTCTCTAGACATCATGCGAGCATTGCTAAATAACATAGCTGCAATCTCACAAGGTTGTAAGAAAAAACATATGAGTATATAATTACGTATTTGCACTATCTTTGAATTCATTAATAAGTAAAATTGATTATAAAATCAATTATAGATGATGTATTTATATAGTTTGAGGATTTATTATTAATAAATTAAGGGATCACTATAAAAAAAAAATCATGCTATTTTTTAACAGTCTTTATTGTTTAAGAAATTATACTCTTACATCCCTAGCCAAACAAAATTCTCAAAATCGAATGAACTATTCTTATATATAATTTATCAAAAGCATCTGACATATTAATTAAATAAAATTTCTCTCTTTTCAAACTAATTTCTATATTTTCTAAGTAATTTGAATCCAAATCAAAACCTAATATAGTGTTTTTAATTGATTTATCTCTACTGAAATGTTTCCTTTATCTTTAAAAGCAATTAGTCATTTCTTTTCCCCAGAAATGCTTGAAAAAACCCAAATTAAAGCTTATGGAAACCCTAATTTTTTTAATCTTTGTTCAATTATTTTAATGCACCTATATTGTTAATCTTTCATAGTTTGTTAATGACTAGGTGGTTTATGATTTTTGTTTTTTATTCTCTGTAGCTTTCCCTCAAATCAACCTATGTATCTCTCATCGCTGGTGTGATTTTGATTTGAAAGAGATGAGGGCTTATTGGTGATAATAGATGTCGAAGGAGAAAAAGACAGGCTTGGTGCTTGTGCAGGAGGAGATGAGGGCTGATTTTACCAAAGCTACTTTTGGGTTCAAGCTCATGGTTTGTCACGTAACTTTGCAAAAACTTGCAAGCATCGACCATTTCGTTTATTTGTTCCATTTGTTTGTAATCACATTCGAATCTAACTGGCAAGTCAGTATTTTTAACTTACTACTTTTTATATTTTGTGAAAAAAATTAAATTTATAGTAGGATAATAACAAAAAAAATTATAAACTAATAAATTATCAAATTCAATATACTTGAATCGGTCATGAATCAAGTTCAAGTAAATATAAATTTAATGAGTTGATAAACTTAATATGTTTAAATTTAACTATATTTTAAACTCAAGAAAACAAGGGTTTAGAAAGTTGTCGAACTTGATATACATGGAGTCTGACATGTGTTGAATCTAATGCAATATGAATATAGCAAATTATTATACTTGACATGTTAGGGTTCAATCACATATTAAGTTTAAGGTAATATAAATCTAATAAATTGTTAAATTGTCATACTTGTTTCTCATAGGCCTCCCTATATGCTAAACTCAATTAATTGGTCTAGAGGTCGTTAAAAAATTCATATTAATGTTTTGTCTTAAGACTATTAACATAAATTGTTTATATTAAAAAATAATTATTTTTTATATTTATAAATATAAAAGGTCTTATTAATAATGTGTAAGAATTTTTTATTTGTATTAATGTTATTATGAGAAAATAACTTTTAAATCCTTTTTTTCATCAAAATAACAAGGTTTAAGGATATAAATATCTACTGAACTATTCAAGTAAAAAATTAATATTTTTTCTACCTTTCAAATATTCATACCTTAACTCTTTAATTCTCAAAGTATTCATTATATCAAAATAAAAATAAATATATTTTTTCTTGAAATTTAAAATATTTTATTTCATTAATCACAATTCTTCATTTAGAAGTTATAGATTTGATTATCAAATAATATTTAAGCCCTATTAAAAAAAGACTGTTTTGTAAATACCATGATTTTTATAATCAATCAGCTATAAATAAAAAAAATATTAATATAAATATGTAATAAGTCACTATAAAAATACCAAATAACTTCATCATTGAGCAAACAAAATTTTGTAACATCATCACTAACCAATCACATGGTATGTTGGTGCGAGGCAAATTCCAGTCAAAATAGTTGAACCAAAGTTGCTTATGGTAGTAAAGTCCAATGCAGTATGCGTGGCTATAGAGTTCTTTTCCCCTCTTCATTTCATGTTTTCAGCGACAAAGAATGAAGAAATGGAGAAAATATTGCTCCAGTTCATTAAGGCACTCAAATTGGACTTTGCAGATAAGAAACTTGGCAGTGAATAATTGGAAAAAGATAGGAATTTTGTCCTGATTTGCAGGACATGTAAATTACTGGAAACTGCTAATCAACAGGAGATAAAAATAAATGCCCTCCAAGATAAGGCGTTCGGTCAAAGCAATCTGGATTTCTTCTATTTGTAGGAGATTTGGGGTGCGGGTTAAATGAGTGGTGAATAGGGTTTTTTTTCAAGAGTGTTTAAAAATACAGTATATACTACATTGCTAAAAATTTTATTTTTTTTAAATAATTTTTTTTATGTTTTTATATTGAATATGTTAATTCAAAAATAATTTTTTTAAATAAAACTTTTTTATAAAAAAACATTTTAATATATTTTTAAACAAAAAAAATATTTTACATTATTACCTGAAATTCCAAACAAATCTTAAATCACTGACAAAGTTGTCAGAGCAGGCAGGGTGTGGAACTGAAATAAATTAGGCAAAGGTGTTATGGCGCCAACTCCAACTCTATCCTGCGATTGCTGTTGTTCATAGGACGTTAACAATGAGATAATAAAATTGCCCTAGCCCTAGTTGGGATCCACCATCCGATACCACATCATTGTAAAACAATCCCAAACTACTGTTATCGTAAAACTTTAGGACTGTTAACATTAACCTTTTCATGAATAGAGGCTAAGTATTAGAAATGAGTTGAATTCCATTTATACTTGGATTATATATATATATATATATATATATATATATATATGGGGAACTGACATGACACAGATTCCAAAATAAAGTTCCTGTAACAAGAGACGTGGAAAAAACACCCTTCGTAATAGATCTTAATTCAATTGATATACATGGAGTATGTACAGGTTGCGGTGTGATAAAAGAAGGCTCAAACGCTCTTCTCAACCTCCGATGAGCTTCTGCTCAGCAGGGTGACACATCTTCAAGTGCATAAAATTACTAAATTTACACTCTCGACAAAAGTTAATTAACTCGAACATTAGTCTCGCAAAATTTGCCATCAATCCGGTTTCGAACAGCTTTGACAGCAGCAACTCTAGCAGCAGTTGCTGCCCTATTTGCAGCGTGAACTGCCTTGTTCACTTGTTCATCCACCCTGCGCATGTGAATGGCATTTTCTGCTGTTTTTCTGGCAGCCTGCAATTTGAAGCAATAAACAAGCAAAAGTGTGAGAAAGGTGAAAACTCTCTCATGAACCATATCAATATGGAAGATTAGGGTCCATATAAAATACCTGAACAGCTCTTAGGACTGCATCAGATAAAAACGGTGAAGGGGTTTTGAGGGTACCGCCATTCCATTCCCCACATCTCGCGTCGCCACTGCAAAAAGTATACATGCCATAGCCTTGCTTCCGTCCTTCATGCCATGATCCCTCATAGCAGTGGCCATTGGCGAAGCGATAAACACCGAAGCCGTGCATTTTGTCTCCAAAGTATTCTCCAGCATATCTGTCTCCATTCCTGAAACACAATCAATTTATTCGTCAATATTGAGCTCCGACTGTGTAATCCAATAAAAGAACAACATAAAGTTGCTCTGAAGCGTAGAATCTAAGAAACACAAAAGCACAAACCAACTGGAACGCTAAATCCATTAGAAAAATAAAATTAGGAACAACCATTTCAATTCGACTTTAATCCGTAAATATAACTGATCACAAACAATAATCAGCTTGCTTTGCTGTCAATCACTATCAGTTACAGAGATACAAGTCAAAATAATCATATATGAAATGCTAAATATATCACACATTTACTTCACACACCAAATTTCTACTGTTTTATCAAATCATGAACAGATCTAAAAAGGAATCCGCATGATAATTGAACATCACACGCTTAGAAAAGTTAAACCAAATGAGAAAAGTCAAAACACAGCCACAATATTAGGGGAGAAAAACAGAAACTACAGTTCAATTCAAGAATCCACCTGAAAAATGACCGAAGATTCCATCTTTCCACCATCGTTTCAAATCCCAGAAACCCAATTCACACTAAAAAGCTGAATTGGAACTCAGAAAATACAATGGTGAACCCCGAAAACAACTAAGAAAAAATAATTCGTACAATGGTGAACCCCGAAAACAGAAGGAAAAATCATAATTGCAAGAGGATTTTTAAAACAATAATCCCAAGATACAACAACCTATAATAAAATTCAAATAAATAAATTTGAATTCAAGAAGACAAAAATCACCTGAAATGGTAAACACCAAGGCCATGTTTGACGGCACACTTGAATTCACCAACATAGCAACTCCCATCTGCACAAGTCTGCACTCCAACACCATGACTCTGCCCGTTAAACCATTCCCCAGCGTAAGAATCCCCTGTGTAAAACCTATAAACTCCATAACCATGCCTTAAACCCTGTCTATATTGCCCTCTATATCTACTCCCTCTAGCCCATCTCTCCATTCCATATCCATCATATCTTCCATCAATCCAATCACCTTCATATCTCCCATTCACAAAGAAATTATAAACCCCACTCCCATTACACCTCCCTTTGTGAAATTCTCCTTCGTAAAAATCACCATTACTATAAAACTCTACTCCTTCTCTTATAATCCTCTTCTCTAATTTCTTGCCTTTACTATTGTTGCTAACATTTGGGTCTCCAATAAACCATTGGACTTGCTTTGATTTGGTTCTTGAAGTAGAAAAATTGAATCTTTTTGTGCTCTGTTCCCATAATTGCTTGAAAACTATCAAATTCTGGTTGATTAAGTTCTTGTTCTTGCTTGCAAAGAAGAGAGTTATAGCAATGAAAATCAAAGCCAATAAGAGATTCTCTGATGTGGATATTTCTTCTCTTCTCAAGTAGAAGAAGAAAAAGAAAGAAAGAAAAAAGAGAGTGAAAAAAATGAGCGAAACCAAAGTGAGTACTGGTGTGAACCGGGTTGAACCGGTTCTTCTTGGGGTTGAACCAGACCGGTGCAGCTTTACTTTTTTCTGTTCGTCTAAACCATCTTCTAGTTTTTGGTGTTGCTGCTGCTGGGTTTTGATAACGTCCTCTTCGGCTACAGAAGTGAAGCTGTGAATGGATGATCGGATGGTGGGAGAAGAACGGAGTGAAGATTGAGTTCTTGTCAGCTTTGTTTGGCTGCTTTTTTGAGCGTCCATTTTATTGTTTGGAGATCCGATCCAACCCACTAATCCCCCCGGTCCGATGATTTTCTTACTGGGCCCTCCTGTAACGCGATATTCTTTTTAACGTTGTAATTTTCGCCGCCGGCGACATATCTCAGGCAGCGCACGTTAAGCAGTATCAGAGAGCGCACGCTAAGCACACACAACTAGAAAAAAATGATACAGAAACGAACAGCGAGGCGTCTAGTTTTTAGAGTGGAAGAAAGGGGGAGCGAGTGGATTTTGTTGGATTTAAAAGACGAGATTTTGTAAGGATTTTGGACCGGGTATTTATGGTGTAATGAGAGAGGGAGGGGATTTAATTTAATATGGATCGTTAGATGTGGGATCCAACGGTGAAATATGGAGTTGGGTTTTAGCCGCTGGATTGACTCGAAAGGGGGTCCCGGTTTTGACGGGAAGGTGTGATGTGTTCGTCGGATGTAAAATCGGCTCCTTTAATTCTTTACCGTGGAAGGCCGGCACGTGCCATCTCACTTTTTCTTATTTTCTTTAAAAAGTACATGTTTTTCCATGTTTCGCGGTTTCATTGTATTATGATACCCCTTGATCCTTTCACCGCTGATGTGGCGATTTTGTTAAAGAAGATTAAAAAAGGGTGGACCCATGTGGGTAATGGCGAGGATTTAGTTTGGACGGTGATGATGTGCTGTTGGACGGTCATGATGTGGTAGCCTTCCAGGACTTATCGCCACCGTTGACATGGCTATCAGGGAGGTGTTAAAGTCGGGGTCCATGATTCGGACGATTGGATATTTTTGTTTTTTTATTTTTTGTTTGCGGCGTTACTGGGGGGCCATTATTTGCATCGTTGATATAACTGTGTTGATGTTGAACAGGGGGTGAATCAGTGATCTGACGGTCATGATTAGTTCAGAGGATATCACGTGAGGAAGGTCATAGGTTTCTTTGGAGCAATAATGAGGGGGTGGTAGAGATAAGGATTGAAGAGTAGAGAGTAGAGAGTAGAGAGTAGAGAGTAGAGAGTAGAGAGAGGTTGTTGGATTAATTGATGAACTAATGATTTAGTTGCGAAGCCCAAAATCGTTGCCTTTTGTAGGAAATGCTATTTATGTGGTTAGATTCGTTACTTGATATTCATAGGAGCAAGCGCACTAAATTCCCAGGGGCAAGATGGGAAAGGATCAAGAATGACCATGCAATGCAAAAAAACAGCAAGCGGACGTTACTTCGGAAATTTCCCTCACCCGTACCCCCCTCTTTTACATGACTTGAAAAATGTTGGTTGTCATTTTCTTTTCATTTCTTTTTTTTTAAAATATATATATATATAATTAACTTTTTTCAGGTCCACGAGAAAAACAAATCTTCTAGAATTAAGGAGGAGGAGATAATAATTTTTTAATGGTCAATTTTTATAGTTCTTTTAACTCGATTGAATGCCAATAATATTAATTTTTATAGTTCTTTTTAATATTAATTTTTATAGTTCTCAGCTTTACTTAATATAGAGTTGAGAAATCCAGGGCTAATCGATCTGATGTAAATGGCTTCATAAAGCAAGGATAAAACTATTCAAGGATTTTTTTGGTATTTTTTATTTGATAATATATTAAAATATTATTTTTTAAATTTTTTAACATTATTATATCAAAATTATTAAAAAAATACTAAAAAATATTAACTTCATATTTCTTTCATATCAAATACATTCAAACACATGTATAGATGCTAAACAACCTCTAATTAGATAACCTAAAGCTATAGTATGAAAGCATAGATTATGTTAATGAATGTGGTATATTGTAGGAAGATTTAAAAAAAATATTTGTTTTCTTATTTATTTTTACTTAATTTAGAAAATTAAATATTATATTTAATAATTTTTACTCCTAGTATTTGTTTAGGATTTATTTTTATTGTTTTTTCTTTATTTTCAAGTTTCTTAGTTTGTTTAAGATTTTTATTATTTTTAGGTTTTTTAGTTTGTTTATGTTTTTTTTTGTTTTATTTAAGGAGTTGTAAAACTCTTAGTGAGGCACTTTATTTAAAAATAAAATATTTGGTAATAAAATTTCAAATTAAGTTTTCAATATAATCCTTTGTTTTGAGAATTTTATATTTTTCTTGTGTTGTTTGTGTTTGTGTTTGTGTTAGTAACAAAAAATTACATATTCAGGCAAAAAGGGATATGGAGTTCTCTATCAAGAGAGAAACATTTATGAGCTGATGATAAAAGACAAATAGAGATAAACTATAGAATTAAAAAAAAATCATGAAGTGTTGATAAAAGATATGTGAAGACAGATTACAAATTTAATGTATTTGTGAGTAACACACTTAAATAATTGATATCTTCTCTAAAGTGTAGGAGTATAAAAGTAATAAATAACCCAACAAAATTAGGTTTAATTCACGAGGAGGTTAAAGATATAAAATCACAAATAATAATAGAAATAGAGTTAAAAAGATCTAAAAAATATGATATTAATGTAAAGATTTAATAGAGATAAAGTAATTATTAAGGATATAAGATTTATTAATGGTATTTTAAATAAGTATAGTTTATTCCTTTTCTATTACTCAATAAGAAATTATACTCAAATAAAGTTCTAATGATTTATCATTAATAACTCAATTTAAGTTATTAACGTGATCATATTAATTATCTTTAATTACTTTATTTAAGTAATACCAACACTTATAAATATTGTCAGGTATTCATAGTGTTAGTCAACAATAAATCAAGATATTTTCATAACACAAATGTTGATTCTCCTTGGTAGATTATGAAAGAATCAAGTTTTATTGTTCCAAAAATTATACACCATGAATCTAGACTCACCATTCAACATGAAGAGTATTAAGAATGCTTAAGATAACAATTATAAAACATGTTAATAACAAATTTTCTTGAATTTAAACATTAAAGTCCATCTTAAGTTTATACTATACTTATTCTTACACCATTAATATAACATTTTCACCTTAGAAAAAATAAACTTAACTAAAGCATAATTAAGAATAAAAACATAAATAAACAAAATAACAACATAGCTATGATATAAATTAACTTAGTATAATAAGAAAAATAATAAGAATATAAAATGAAATAAAACTTGAATATTATAGAAATGCAAATAAAAAAAGCATGAGCATGGATCTTGATTTAAAAATTAAAATGTCTAAATGTATAGACAATGTTTTCTTTTATAAACTAAAATTTAAAACTTTTAATATAATGGCTAAGTATTAATTTGATGGCTAAATATTGATTTGGTGTATAAATAAAATATTATTGATAACATCATAATCTAAACAGATGATCCTTATAAAGTTGTTGATATTTATTTCATCTTTCTAATCCATAAAGAATGAGTGTATTTAAGCTTCTAAAACTTTAGATATAAGTTGAGTACCAAACAATGTCTAGGGTATAGGATAAATTTAAACTTTTTTTTCTTTTTAAGATTTAAACTTAAAAATGACAATATTGATTGTTAGCCTCTTTATAAATGTCTTATGCCTATGTATTATATTTACATCAAGCCAAACCATACCCGAGTTCAAGGTTATTAGCTCTAGTTATAACCCTAAAACCAAATGGTGTTTTAGTTTTTATAGAACCAACTTAACTAGGATTTCTTCTCAGAGCCTAGCCATCTCTTTATCTCTTCACATAAACGTTAATTTTAATAATTAAGCATATCAATCAATCTTTTAAATTATAAGATATGTATATTTTGTAAGCTTACATTTAAAATCAAACATTTACCATAAATTAAAAATATCTTATATTATCAAAATTGTTATTATAAAATGTACTTCAGTTTAGAAATTTAATGATACTTTAAGTGCAATATAATGATATAAAACTTTAATAAAAAAAATATTTTTAAGTACTTATCATACTTTCTCAACCAATTTATTACTAGTCCATAGTAATTAAAGTGTTAAAATAGAAAAATAATTTACAAAATTCAAAACTAAGACATCCATCATTTTACTTCAATTGATCAATTCAAATAAACAAACTCTTATTAGACTTATATTTATGCTATATATCTCTTAATCAAGATACTAATACATATTTTTTTAGTTCTCAATATATCAATATATAGTTATAAAGCTTTGTTTGTTTTAATGTTTTTAAAGGTTACTTACTATTAACATATCTCATCATTTTTATCTTATTAATTTTTAATATCTTAATTGTTAAATGGTTAATCTAGATTTGTATTGTATAATACTTTGTACAACAAATGCTTAACACTTTCATAATCAATCTTATGGCATAACTTACACCTGTGCTATGAAAGGAACTTGATTTGTTGTTAACATAAATTAGCATCATGAATTTCTGATAATATTTAAAAATTTAGTATTACTTAAATAATTAATTAATAGGATCATGTTAATAATTTATAATGAGCTATTAATGAAAAATTATCCGATTAGAACCTCCTTTGTGTGTGGTTTCCAGTTGAGTAATAAAAAGAGTTTATATTATACTTATATGAAATACCATTAGTGGATCTTATAACCTTGACAACTATTCTTATCATTGTTTAATCTTCACATTAGTCTTACATCTCCAAGACTTCATCACCATCATCATCATTTATAATTTATCTAGTCAACTTTTCTATGGTTCGATTCTGGTCTTTTCAGATTATTTATTATTTTGACACTCTTACACTTAGAAGAAAACATTAATTTTTTGGTCGTGTTAGCTGCTGTGTTAGGACAAAATGGGTTCTTTGGCGAGAAAAGGCTGTGAAGGGGACTCCTGCTGGGAAGGTAAGGGCAACGTCTCCCAAGTTAGTGGTGGTGGGGATCAGCTGCTGATAATATGAACGTGTTGCTGGCCAATTGAAGGAGATGAATACGATAGCAGTGTTGATATAGTGTTTGGTCATCGAGGGGAGAGGAAGGTTTGTGTGTAAGGAGGCTGGGAGGTTGTTAATTTATAAGGGAAAATTAGTGATGGTTGTGGGGTATTGGGTGGAGGAGTTGGGTTTGCTCGGGTTTTAGTTAGAGATAAGGGGTTGTCTTAACTATGTTGATGTAAAAAAACCATTGCTAGAAAGAGAAGATGAAGGAAACAATAGGGGGAAGAGAGGTAGATCTGTTTTAAGGTTATAGGTTTGAGGGAGAAGATGAGGATGATTAAATGAGGGAAGAATGACTAAGAGACTAGAGTGAGGGTTTGTCTTATGCTCTCTGGTTTTTGCCCAAAAAAGAGTGGCGACGACCAGTTCTAATTTGTTTTTAGGTAAGGGGAAGTGAGCAGCAGCTTAGGTTAAGGAGAATAAAAGGTTATGATTTTTAAGATATTTTATGATTTATAGTTTCTTTGTGATTCCCTTTAATGGTGCAAAATTACCCTTGTTTTATATGTGTTATGGAGACCAATATTTATAGGTAAAAATATTGTTAGGTTTTTGAACTTGGTCCCTTAAATTCTTGTTTTTTTTTTTGTAAATTTGATTTTTTTTAGATTTTTCTTATTAACATTGATTCAAATGAGAAAAATTGGTGAATAACACTTTAAAAGTCGAATGCATTTTAAAGATCTTTAAAAATTTAAATTCTATTAAGATGATGCTGAAAATACTAACAATGATGCAAATATATTAAAAAATATATTGTTTTAGATTTTTTTGGATTTTTGTTCTTTTTTGTTTTTTTATTTATTTTTTTTAAAAAAGTTTATAAAAAAAGGGTCAAAATTAGGTAACAACAAATCACAAAAATAAATGAGGAAAATCATTTCCTTTAAATAGTAAAAAAATAGAAATGTATCATAATACAAAATTAAAAAATAAAATTAAAAAAATATTAAATTAACTATAAAAATATCTATTTTATTAAAAAATCTCATGCATCACATATGCTAAAAACTTCTATAAAAAACCTTTAAACACAAAAAACCTTTAAGCACAAAGAGAGTTAAAACTGTCTCTGTTCTCACATATAAAAAGCTGCATAATTACTATTTATTTTGAGTTACACTTTTTTTATAATTACTGATTTTAATATTTAAAATTTTAGAATTTGGATTGAAACCTTTACATTAAAATTTTGTTATTATTGATAATAGAGACCATCAATAACTAAAAATTTTGGTACCAGAAGAGCATCATACAAATCACATATTCAATCTTTACTTAGATTTATGTGCTTTAAAACCTTGAATGTTTTAATAGAAAAAATAAAATCTAAAATTTTATGTTGTGTCATATTTTAAAATGAATATTTTTATAAGATCAAAAAATTGTTTTGGTTTTTTATTGAAGTAATTTAGTGATGAAAATAGTGAATCCTTTATGATGAATACAAATAGTTCATATGAAAAAACTATAATAGATACAAATAAAAGGTTTTAGCCCTTTTAAATTCTAGTGGAATTTAGGAATTTTGAGGATTAAATTCAATTATCCTAAACTTTAATTTTGTATTTAAAGGTACGAATATAGTATAAATTTGAGGAATTAAGACTTGAATCCTTTTGTGAATGTGACTAACAATGTTTATTTATAACATAGCATGCTTGCTCAATGCTCCTTAACTTCTTCTTCTTCTTCTTCTTCTTCTTCTTCTTTCTAAATGAAATCTAGAAATAGAAATTAAAAGTTGTGTAAAAAGCCCTATTTAATCATTATTCATAATGTTATAATGTTAAAGAAATGAACAACATCAATGTTGTTTTATTATTGCCCTGTTTAAATAGAGAAATTTGGATCAAATAATTTAGAAATACACCATTAACAAAAAAAAACCCTCGAAAAACTCAAGCTTTTTTTATAGATGTAAAGACATTTGCATAGGGGATTCAAACTCTTACCTACATTTTCTTTTCTTCCATGCATGGAGATGTAAATCAACATCAACTATTTTTTTTCTTTATCTCTTCTCTTTCTCCTATTACAAAGACGTGTTTCTTATTTTTCTTTCTTGTCTCCTCTTTCTCCTGTCGATAAAGAGAGAGATTTTTGCTTTCCGTTCCTTCATTTTCTCTTTTCATTGTTCCCTCTTTACACCAGCTACATAAATTCTATCTGTTTTCATTTTAATCGTATGGTTTTATATATGAGGTCATTCCATTTTTATGGGGATTGTGTTGTTTCTTTTTTTATGGTATTATTTTCATGATCAATCTTCATGCTTGTTGTTTGTGATTATGATTGTTTTCATGCTATTGCAATTCCTTTTTTTCCCCTTTTGTTTTAATGCTTTTTTGTTAATTATTTAGATTTATTGGTTTATGCCTTTTTTATGAGTTTGATTTGCATTTTAGTCTATTGGTTGTAGTGTCTGCTACTTTGTAGTTTGTTAAGGTCTTTCATATGCCTACTTTGCCATATGCATCTTAGGATTCCAATCTTGATGTATTTGGGTTCTTGTTATGCTTTCTGATTTTGATGAGCTTTGGATGAGAATCTTTGAAACAACCTCACTTTCCTAATGCAATTTAAAATATATACTTTAAGATTTCCATGTAATATATATAAAACCAAATAATTACTAATTAGGTTTAATCCATCTTTTTCATGCTTGTTGGTCAAAGAGTGTTATATCAAGATGTTTGCATCAATATTTTGGTATTAATTGTTATTCATACTGTAAGTTATACTCTAATTCCTCATGAATTGATATGCCTTAAATTTTGCTAAATAATTGAATTCCATTGAATTGTCTTCTTGTGCTTATACACTGAAAGCTTGGTGGTCTCTTATCTAGAAAGCAATCATTTAATAGACAGTTCAAAGAAAAGGGTAAAACTTTAAAAGGTATTAAATAATTGAAAAGAAATACTATACCTTTTCTTCTTATTAGAAACATCTGCAATTGTCCATTTATACCTAGAATTTGATTAAGCAAAAATGCAATGTGTCTTTTAATTTATTTTTTTTTCCATTCTTATCATCAATCCTCACTTATCCCTAAGTTATTTGGTTTTAATCAATTTTTAAAATATGTAGTGAAGCCCAAATGATTCGACTTATTCTCTCTTTTTTCTATAACTAAAAGAGGCTATGTAGGTTATCTTTTCATGCAATGTGGTATGCATATGATCTAATCTAAGTTTATTTCTTAAGTGGACTCATTTTGAACTTAATTAAAGTTATGTAAAGTTTTCATATATTGAAGTATAGCTTAAATTTATTCTTAGTTCCTATGAAAATGATGGCTCTTTAGCATTTCAACAATAAAACATGGAAGGTACATACCAATGGATAAAGTTATGTTTTACGGTTAAATTGTGTAGATGCATTCATTTATTCAATGAAGGTAAATGATTAGTCAATATATAAACCATGTCTTTATAGTATTTACAATTGGATTTCTTTCCATAATCATAATAAAAATATTTCATATATTTGTAGCATCTCATTAAAGAAATAGTTGAAAGCTTTCTTGACATTGCAATTAATAAAAATGAATGTTGTGTGTTGAATTCAACTTTGAATTGTGCAAAAAGTGAACTTTTGGGTTTGTCCTTCTTGTTTTTTTTTTAATTATTCTTGACTTGCAACTATTAGCAAATGTCTTTTGGCTAGCTAGCATCTTTCTTGTGACTTGAGTTGAGGTGAGTGATTGGCTTTTCCCCACACTATGGTGCAACTGTATTTTTCTTCGTATCACCCTTCGTTTCATTGATTTGAACCTCTAGGTTCCTCTACTTAATGATTGTTAGTTTTGAGCCTATTATTATCCTAAAAAATTGTGTTCGGCTTCTCTTTAATGATTAGATTCTAAACTCTGCTTCTCTTTTTTGGTTGATGCTATAGTTTTTATTATTTTTTATATGTTGTTTTTATTGTGCTTTATCTATAATGGATCCACTAATAGTAGTTTACAAGTATGGTAGAGTATTTTCAGCCTTTTTGTTGATGATATTGCATTTGAAGGATATTATATCCTTCTCAATACTTTTTTCAGGAAAAATATACCTAATATTATGTTAACCACTTATATTTCACAAGTTTTTAATATTAAAAAATAATATAAATTATATATTAAAATTTCACCAAATAACTTAAGTTTTTAGATTGAATTGGTTTTTTGATATGATATCAATTGATGATTAAACAATCATGAATTTAAATCTTAGTATCTCTATTTATTTGATAAAAATTAAACACAAGATAATATGAGTCTGTGTAAGTTTTAAGTCTTTAGGATTTTTACTTGAGGGGATATATTAAAGAATAATATAAATAATATATTGAGACCTCATTTAATACTTTAAAATTTTAACTTGAATTGATTTTTTTAATATTTGATCCTATGAATTGAACATCAAATGATAACATGTTATCATAAGGTGTTTGGTCCTAGTATACAATCTTAATTTGTGTTCTAAGAAATATTTGTTTCCTTTAATGTTGTTTTAAAAATGCCCCCTCTTCTTTTTCCCTACCATTAAAGATGCTTAATCTCATGCATTTTTCTTTGACAAAAATTGCTTACCCCTTAACTTTTTACTAATTAGTTTGGGCATGTTGCTTACCACTTTATATTACAAAACTATTCATGTTGTTGTATCCATTTCTTTATTATATTTTTTCTTGAGGTTTTTTCTAGGTTGTTAATGGAGCTTATTTTGTTTTTAATATTTAGCGCTTCACTACAACTTTGATGATTTATTTACTGTATCTTTGTTCTTTATTGGTGCTCTATTTTTTTTGTGGTCTCTAATGGAATACATTACCATCTTTGCAAGTTTTGATTCCTATCTTTCTTTGGATGTTTGATATATTTTATCTAATAATTTTGATATTTGACTTATTATTAATATCTATTCTATAGGGTTTTTCTACCATGATCACATATCCAATTAATTGCTTTATTTCATTTTATGTTTGATCCTTGCTAATAGATAATGATACTCACAAACCTTTTTCCTCGAGAATTACATTAATTCAATTTCCTATGTAAAATGGAATTGTCATTTCATGAATTCTTTTAGATGATATCATCTTAGGTTTAAGACATTGAAATTTTTTATTTTAATAGAAGACTTAATAAGCTTTGAGCTCTTTTATATTTTACAAAAGAAAAAAAATATCATTGCCTTTTGCTTTACATCACATCATTTCCTACTACTCATAGCAGGCGGTCAAGTTGATTTTAAAAATATTTTTATCTTTTTTTTTCTTTGACAATAGGTTTTTTGTCCTTTTCATCTCTCTTTTTTGGTTGACATTAATATATCTATTTTTATGTGCCAACTCACATTTTTTTTTATTATGACAATAATTTTTGTTAAGTCATATAATTATAACTAAGACCTTCACTTTAACTTTTGTTCTTATTGTTTGTTGTCTTTCTTGCAACTTGGTTATATATTTTTTTTCTTTTAGAGTTTCTCATATAGTATCTATTTTTTTTCTAACTTTTAACACAAGCCTTTAGTTTTTGTTTGTCTTCCCTTTAGTATAGTTCTAACCTATTTTGTATCCTATTTAGTTCAATCATTTTATCAAATAATATACTACATATATGGAGAAAAATAAAAATATTTATTTTGTTTGTCTTCCCTTTGGTATAGTTCTAGGTATGTGTTCTATTTTGTTCAATAATTTTATCAAGTATATGAAGAAAAATATGATATTGAAAATGTTTAGCTTCTCTGTATTTTCAATTAGTCTCTTAAGATTTCTTTATGCCTTTTTTTTCCCTCCAAGCATCTCATTTCATTGCTTATTAAAGTTGTTCTAATGTCAGTAAATATGATTTTTATTTGTGGTTCTTTGATGGATTGCTCAACTTGCCTTTTCTCATTCTTAGGTCAAATTTTTTTTAAGGTGGTTATCCCTCTTTGGAATCTTAGAATATGAGAGTTGAAAATGTTTTTTTGGAGAAATTAATATATGATCAATCAAATAGTTTATGATGATGTTTTTGTCACATTTTATCTCATTCTCCAATTATACTTTGAAAAACTATGTTGGTGCTTTTCTTAATAAGAAAAAAAAAAGACTAACAAAGATATGATAGTCATACAATCAAGTACTCCTACTTTTTAAAGTTGCAAATAAATATTATTTTATATCCCTTATATCATTTTTTATTG
The DNA here is from genome assembly GCA_015708895.1 of Populus ilicifolia. Lineage (NCBI taxonomy): Eukaryota > Viridiplantae > Streptophyta > Magnoliopsida > Malpighiales > Salicaceae > Populus > Populus ilicifolia. Next base: position 172,379 of record SRLM01000037.1, on the reverse strand, counting down.
GCATAGTTATAAAGGTCCACTTAACCACTATTTTTTTTTAATTTTGTCAATAAACCAACATTGAAGCACATGTTTTAAAATGATTAGTATAGAAATGAAATCCATAATTAGTATAGAATTCATAAAGCATATAGAAACAACACAAAAACAAAGCTGGCTGAAACCAATGCAAAGTTAGTAGCCTTGTTATTGCAGTTCATAGCCAAAATAAGGTTAGATAGGGCCCATCTTGCATATGAATTAAATTCATTAAGGCCTCCTTTTGATGCTCCAATGTGTCTTTATTTTTTTCCCTGGTTGAAACTTACAAGACTAGTCCATTTAATACTTCTTCCAATGCCTTCATTTTAGGACTTATAAATAGTCCATTTAGAACATGTAATAGATCTTTATTGATGTTCCTAAGTTGATCCATATTATATTAGTTCAACAATTAATATTATATATTAATCAAAATCAAAATAAAACTAATACATTGAATCCATACTAATTGTCTATCTAATTGGTGTCATTAAGCATTCAAGTAATTAAATCCCTACAAAAAACACTTTTATATAATTCATAAAAACCCATCAAAACCCTAAAAGGAAAAGGAAAATATAAGATTTCAAACACCAAAAATTAAAATTACCTTAAAATCTTATTTGCTTTTGTATTTAATAAGAAAATGACGACTATAGCTTTTCTCTTTTAGTACCAAAAAAACAAATTAAAGCAATTAAGGAAGTATAAACCACAACACCTAACAAACCTTAAGTTGTTATCATGAGAGAGAAATATTTTACTGAGAGCAAGATTTGTTAAGATAATAAGAGAATATCTTTTTTCTTATTTTTATATTCTAAACTAAATGATTGGGCTAAATATGTTCATTTATTTAACAATGTTTTTAGATCCAAAGTCTTTGCAAAGGGTTTGCTTATAGGCTATTTGATTTTGTTTATATTAAAAGAGTTTATTTCTTTAGATAGGTTAATTACAGAAATTTATAGTTGTACAAGTTTAAAAACTAAACCAAATAATATATGTAACTTAAAAAGATTTTTAAAGTTTAAGGATGTCATGGTACCTAAAGTTTATGTTATAGATCCACCTTTATCCACAAGGGCTCTAAGCACTATTAATATATATTTTTTGTCGCCTTCTCTTTAGTGACAAATATAATCAATTATCAACAATTATAAGCATAACATAGATAAGATTAACATGGAAAATAGTACAAAATCTACTTATAATTATGAATTAAATTATATCAATTTTACAAAGTGAACAATTAATACCTTTTGCTTTTTACATGAAGATTATGCTATGTTTATTGATTAGTATTTAAAAGTGCATTTTTATCAAGGTTTTATATCATCATTTTGCACTTAAAGTATCAATAACTTCTTAATTAAAGCATGTTTTATAATAGTTTATCTAATAATATAATATACTTTTAATTTATGATAAATGTTTATTTTAAATGGAGCCCTATCACATAAATGAAATGATTAATTGATGTATTTAAGAACTGAAATTGAAATGATAAAGAGATGACCAAACTTAGAAAAGAGATGTTGGTGCCATCTAAACCGAAACACTATTTGTTAATTGGCTTATATTTGGAGCTGTAGATCTTAGATTTAGATCTATTTTATATGGATGGAGAGGTAAGACATAGGCCTACAACTTTCATATAGAGTCTAAGATTGAAAAGGTCATTTTTAAGTCTAAATTATAGCAACAACAAATAAGTCTGAATCTGTCCTACAACCTACACACTGTTTAGTGTTTGACCCATATCTAGAGTTCTAAAAGTTCAAATGACCTCCATTTTGTTTCCTGGAAAGCAGAGATGATTTCCTACAACTTTTATATTTTTAAACGGTTCATATTCTAACGTTATTAATGATGTTTTGAGCAGATAAGAGAAGATAAAAATTGTCACCAAGTTAAGAGTTGGTCATCCATTCATCAATTAGTCATCAAATTAATACTTTCTAATTTTAGCCTATAAAAGGAGGCATTTGCCATGCATTTAGGCATCATGATTTCTAGATCAAGATTATGCTCTTGCTTTCTCTCTTTATATTTTTTGTATTGCTTATTTTTTGCTTTCATTAATATCAAGTTTATGCCTTTAATTTCCTTTTCTTTACTTTGTTAACTTTTATTTTATTTATTTTTTTCTTTCATTATGTTTAGCTAAGTTTATTATGTCAAGGTGAAAAAGTTACATTAATGGTGTAAGAATAAGTATAATATAAACTCAATATGGACTTTAATGTTTGATACTAACATGTTTTGTATTTGTTATCTTATTCACTCTTTAATACTTTGCTTGTTAAATGACTAATCTAGATTTATATTGTACAACACTTGGTACAACAAATACTTAGCACTCTCATAGCTGTATTGTATGACATAACTAACACCTGAGCTCTGAAAGGAACTTAATTTATTGTTAACATAAAGTTATAATCATGAATGCTTGATGAAATTTACAAGTATTAGCATTAATCGAATAAGATAACTAATGTAATCATGTTAACAATTTATAATATGATTGAAACCTTCTTTGTATGTGGTTTCCAACTGAATAATAAGAGTTTGTACTATACTTGTTTGACATACCATTAGTGAAACCTTTAACCTTAACATTTATTGTTATCATTGTCTAATCCTTACATTAATATTTTATCTCAAAGTTCTCATCTTCTTCTTCTCTTTTTCCTTTCTTATTGTTGTTATTGCTGCTGCTGCTACTGCTATTATTAGTATTGTGTGTTGTTGTTGTTGTTCTTATATTATTGTCATCTATAATTTATACAATTAACCTCCCTATGGTTCGACTCCAGTCTTACCGGGTTATTTATTACTTCGACACTCCTGTACTTGGGAGAAGACATCAATCTTTTGATCATGTTATTTATAAATTAAACATTACTAACAAGAATTCATAATTCTTAATCTAAAAGCAACAATATACTACATAAATGGAGTATTTATCATCCAATACGTATTTAAAATCAAAGGATTATTGGCAAAATGTTTTTCAAAAAAATAATTGAATTGTTATTCAAATAATTAATAATGGATGTCCAAATATAATGATAAAAAGGAAATTATTAAAAGATTTCAATGCAAAAAATTTATCCTTTTCAATTATTTGACCGATCAATTTTAGAAACCATTATTTACAAGGATACTTCCAAGAATATTTAGGATTCATTGGAAAAGAAGTTCCAAGAAACAACTAGAGTGAAAAGGTATTATCATCAAGCATTTTAAACATAATTCAAATTTCTTAGGATTAATATAGGAGAGTAAGTTACAGATAATTTTTAATGAATGATGACAATCATTAACAAATACAAATCCATGGAGATAAAATGGAGGATATCACCATTCTTGAAAAAATTCTTCATTCGTTTATGCTAAATTCAATTTTATTATCTGTTGAGTATAGAAATCTAGAGATATTAATGAACTCTCCATTGATGAATTGTGAATTTACATGCTAATTGATGAGCAAAAGTTGAATAAACAAAAAAAGAAAAAGCAAGCTTTACGAGTTTCATATAATAATTATTTTCTACCTCATAAAAAGATGGTTGTGAAAGAAGAAGGAACACAAACATTAATAATCGTATATTTTTTATGTCAAAACTTTAAAGATAATCAATCCTTTAATTCTTAAATAAAAGAAAAATGATATGAAAACAATTGTTCATTTTTTAAAAAGTTAAAGCCATTAGATAAATAGAAGGTGTCATAGGCATCGACATTACAAATCTAAATGTCATACTAATTTAAATAAGAATGATGGTGAAAAATCTAATTTTATTAAGAATAAAGATGAAATGTCTTTATTAATGGCTTATAATATGAATGAAAAAAAAACTAAAATTTATAGTATTTAGGCACTGGGTATAACAATCGCATGAGTAGAGATAAATTAATCTTTTTCTATTTATTTAAATCTTATCAAGATTTTATCAATTTTGATGGTAAGTCTAAAGTTCCTATCATGAGAAAAGAAGTGGCAGCAATCCAAACCATAAAGAATATTATCCATACCATCTTTGATGTTTTCTTTGTTCTAGAATTTAGAAAACAATTGTTTAGCATTGGTCATTTTTTTTTTAAAAAAATATGTAGTTTATATAAAAAACAGAGTATATAGAATTAAAGACAATAAATTGGCTTAATTTTTGAAGTTAACATAATGACAAATTAATTGTTTCCTCCATATATTAAAATATTTTCATTCATGTTTTTGGATAATATTGAAAGAGGAAGCATGGTTATGGCATTTTTATCATAATGATCTAAATTTTGATGTATCAAAAATTCTACATCAAAAGAATAAGATGATAGATCTTTCACAAATTACAACTTCTTCTCAAGTTTATGAAGAATGAATTGTAAACAAGCAATACCAAAATCTTTCAAAGAAAGAAATCATAGAGAATAAAGAGGCCACTAGAGCTTGCTCATTTAGATATTTGTGGACCAATAACTTTATTTTTTAATAGACATAAAAGATATATAATCATTTTTATTAATAATTATAGTTAGAAAATTAGGTTTACATTTTACAAGAAAAATTGTAAGCTTTTGAAGCCTTTAATAAGTATAAATCACATATTGAAAATAAAGTTAACTAACTAATAAAAGTTATTTGAATGGATCATGGTGGAGAGTATTATATCTCAAATGAATTTGCAAGGTTTTATAAGACATATGGAATTAAGAGGCAACTTAATGTAACTTATATGCTTTAACAAAAAAAAATTTATGAAAGAAAACATTCCACTATTAAATATATGTTAATAAAGTCTTTTAATAAGGAGTGGTAAGAGATTTTTCTTGAAATAGTACATTGAAGATTTATATTTTGAATAAAATTTATCATTCAAAATAAGACATTAAAAGAAGCTTGGAGTGGATAAAGACTAATGGTTGATCATCTCAAAATGTTTTGATGCTTTTCGTATGCATATTTTTCATATTAAAAGAAAAAAAGCTTGATGACAAGAAATTAAAAAAAATATTTTTTTATATTAGTGATTACTCAAAAGGTTATAGATTGTATAATCCTAATACAAAAACAATTATTATTACTTGTGATATTGTTTTTCTATGATACTAAATTTTAAACATGAAGAAAAAATGGTGTTATACAAGTTATTTTAGTGTATTTAGATGATGAGAGTATCGAAAGAGAGGAAAATCCTATGGAAAAAACTTGATGACGAAGGAAAAAATTTGTTTGTTTGTTTGTTTTATCAATAATTATTTAAAAGCTTATAAATTATACAATCCTAGTACTAAAACAATTATTATTATTCATGATGTTAATTTCTATAAAGCTAAGTTATAGACATGAAGTAATGATAGTGTTAAACAAATTATTTCATTGGATTTAGATTATAAGAATGACAAAAAGGAGGAAAAGCCTTTTGAGGACAACCATCGCATTCATAATTGTAATTGTGTGGAATCAATTGATAAACATTTAAAAGGTTAAAATAATTGTGTGTTTAGTTTTCGACACTAACAAGTTATATAAATTAAATATTATTATAGAATCTATCTCAATAGGAAATATTATAATTATATTTTTGTGTGGTAATTTTCACGATTATTATTGTATACTGCTCTCTCTCTCTATATATATATATAGAAAGTTGGTTAACTAATAAGTGAAGTCTTTTAATTATTCTCGACTAATATAATAATTAAATCCAATTATACTAAAGAATTGATTACAAAAAAGCCTATAATTTAGTATTTGTTTCAATATTCTGAAAATAGAATGGTTCTTAGCCCTGTAAATTGCATGATTTTTTTGTCTTGGAACTACTAGCTTGATTTTCTTCGCCTTTCATTTTCGTGTTACAATCATTTGATCTTCTTCCCCGTGGTTCTGAAAATAGAATGCTTCATAGCCCTCGGTTGGATTGGATCAGTAACGCTTGCAATGAGAGTGATTCATATTTAATGTTTTCATATTCAATATTTTGAATTGGCACCAAAAAGAATAATTTTCAAGACTCTCCAGCAAGCATTGACAAACATCTCTTAAATTATTGATGGTTTTAATTCATTAATTCTTCTTCTTATTCTTTCAACAACAAGATATTTTGATTGACAATCCTTTCATTACATTTTATTAAATAAAATATGAGTTCCACATGTTTTCTTATAAATCATCAAAATATCATAAAAATATTTAAAAAATAACTTTTACCAATACTATATGATTAAAAAATCAATATGATAAAATCATCATAAAAAATTAATGTTTGAAAAGTTTATGAATTTTTTGTATTAAAAAAAAGCATTATTTGCATGTGATATTAAAAAATAAAATTAAATAAATATAATGCATAGTTATCAGACTCAATCCAAAACTTAGGTTACCTAAGTCTTGGTAAAGTTTGTTTCATTTAAAAACTTGATCAATAATTAGCCTGAAAAAAACTATTCAACCCACCGAGTTAACTTGGAATCTAGGTGACCTAATAAAATATGATAAAAATCTATTTTTTTCAAATGTTTTTTTTTCTCTTGGTCAAAATCCTATTTTTTTAGTTAATTATTAACCTATTTTAAAGTTCATTGTATAAATAATAGAATAATATTTTATTTTTTCAATATAAAATTTGAAATCCTTTAATATATATACTTTATGTTTATAAAAAAAATTATTTTTTTAATATAAAATAAAAAAAACCTTTTGATTTAAATATTTCAACTTAAAAAGATAAGATAATATTAATTTTTTAATGTAGAATAAAAAAAATGATATAATTTTTTAAATTTTATTATTCACAACATTTATAATTTATATCCACATAAATTATTTTTTAATTTTTTTATATATTAAATATTATAATTATAAATATTTTTTTAATTTATTCAAGTTAATTTAAATTAATTCAATTTAATCCACGTAACTTGGGATCCAATTTCTTGGCGAGGTAGTTAACGACTGTAATAAACAATATAATAATTTCGGAGGTTTGAATCTCAATGACACCACAGACGACAGAAACCTTACCTTAAATCGCAATTTACTATGGGCAGTAAAATCTTAATCGCCAGTTTATATATAATAATGCAACTCTTGAAGTTTTCACCGCAAAGGTCATCGAACTTGAAAAGAACGAATGACCCAATGGGCTGATTACAACAATTAAAGAATCCATTGATTTTCTTTTCCTTGTTAGGAAAATAATTAATCCCTGGACGAAAGAATTCTATTGGAGGTAGCCATCCAATCACGCCATGTCTCATTGGGTGAGCACTCACGAAACGCAAGATCCTTCTTCAGCCTAGAAGGGAGCTTGTTCTATAACTAAAGAAGACCGGCAGAATTGTTGTGACTTTTAGAGAAAGCTCGGCATCAGCCTGCCCTCATGGCCTGATTTTCTTGTTTGTGATAATGATGATTCGCCCATACTTAATTTCAAGCTATACATTGCAAATGTGAGAGATCTTATGGGTGCAGAGTGCATATGGTCGTACTTCTAACCTCATAGCTTTATAGATTAGTTGAGGAGTATGTAAGTTAATCTGAATATTTCTAGTTATATATATATAAAAGAGAGTAAAAATCGAAACTGTTTATGATAATAATAATTAAATCTAAAACAAATGTGGGATAATTATAGAGAAATTAGTGTTTAACTGTTTATGTTTTTACTATTCATCAAGATATATATCATTATGAATTGAATCGAATAATAATGTAATTTTCTTTGTTAAAAACAAATCTTTGTATTTTTCTTAGCGGCTATAAGCACCACCAAGCGATGCACCGCATAAAAACCATCAATTTAAATTTGTAGTCTATATTTATGACGTGCATCACTCTTAAAAATATATGCCAAACACACCATCAGTAACTATGATCATTGGTGGACAAGCGATTTAGCGTCAGCAGCATTAACAGTTTTTGGGTTCCTGGCATGGAACTAGGTTAATTTGCTATAAAATAAATACGGCACAACATTGAAGTTCCCAAAGAGGCAGCCCTTAACCCCCGAGCGAATAAGTATCAGTTTAATTAAGAGGATAAAGAAAAATTCTTAAGATCTTGGTACAGCATCTTGAAACCTAGAATGAAAAGGTAATCTGACAAAAAAAAAAAACAGCTGGACTAGACAGTTTCAACTCCAGTGGGATGCGCTTGCGATTCTAGTTTATATCGACGTTAATTAATCATGGTTTGGAGGTTTTCTTAATTAGATCTTTCCATCTGAGATGCAGCATTGAAATTCCCTATTCGGAAGCCCTTAGCCTCCGAGCAAATAAGTATCAGTTTAATTAGTAGGATAAAGAAAAATTCTTACGATCTTGGTACAGCATACTGAAACCTAGAATGAAAAGGAAATCTGAAGAAAAACAACTAGACTAGACAGTTTCAACTCCAGTGGGATGTGCTTGATCAACTTCTTCATTCTCCCCTGAAATCTCCTCTAAGGATCTTCCTTTTGGCTCAGGAACCAAAAATGTCAACAGAAAGCCAAGGACATTCATCATGCCAAGCACCATTAGAGAGTTTTTCATCCCAATACCTGCTGGATACCCTGGATCAACCTTGGACTTGTCCTGATTCTGTGCTGCATACAAGAACCCAAAAGCCCCTACTATTGCGCCAGCCTTCCCAGCAGCTGCTGATATTCCATGGCAAGTTGACCTGAACCTCGCAGGGAAAATCTCCGCTGGTACTATAAACGTAGTGCTATTAGGCCCAAAATTTGCAAAAAAGAAGGTAAGTCCATACATGACTACGAAACCAATGTTGTTTTCTTTTAGAGTCCAGTGGTGATAAGGAATGGCCAATACGACCATGAACACGGTCATGAAGAAAAACCCGATCAGCTGAATTGTGAAACGACCTATATAATCAATAAGAAAAACTGTGAACCAGTATCCCGGGACTGTGCCGCAGAGTGCTATAAGGAATTGAGCCCTGGCGATCTTGAAAAGTTCTTCCATTGCATTCATTGTATTGGCCTTTGGAAGCCACCCAACAGCACTGAAAATATCCTTTTGGAACAAGTTCTGGCTATAGTATGCAATGTCAACTAAAAACCAAGTGCTTGCAGTCCCTAGCAAGTGCAGTCCATGACGGCGAAGAAATTCCCCGGATAGCAAACCAAAAGAGTTGCGTTTATTAATCACCTTCTCCTCTCCTACCTCCTTCTGAGCTTGAACCTCAATGCCCATGACTTTCGACATATCTTGACTGGCTTTCTCAGCATTCTTGGCTACCAAGGCAGTGTAACGAGGAGTTTCGGGCATCTTCATGCGCCAATAATAGGTCAAAGCAGCAGGCAATGCACCAAGCATTAAAATTATCCTCCAAACATAATCTGCTTGTGGCACGGTAGAGCCAAGTGGATCGACCGAGTAAGCAGGAGCTTTGTATACAGCACCAAAAGTTGCAGAAACAGCCATAGCCACAACACCGCCAGCAAGAATTCCAAATCCTTGCATAGCAAAAACAGCCGCAATAAAAGCCCCACGAGTCTTCTTGTTAGAGTATTCAGCCATTATGGTTGCCGAGAGTGGATAGTCTCCACCGATCCCGAAACCAAGCCAAAACCTAAAGAAACACAACGTAGCCATGACTGTTTTCGGTGAACTCCCAAAAGAAAGACCAGAACCGATGGAAGATATCATCATGACCAAAAGCGTGATGCCAAAGACACGCTTGCGACCAAGCTTGTCACCGAGCCACCCAAAGAAGAGCTGTCCAGCAAGAGTTCCACATAGTGCTACCCCATTAACAGCAGCGGCTACATTAGGGGGCAAAATACCTGGTTTTGGTGATCCTTCAACCTGGTAATATATGCGGCCAAGTAGTTTGGTCACCAGAGAGATGCAAAAAAGATCGTATGCATCCGTGAAAAATCCCATGCCGGAGATTATCACAGCTTTGATGTGGTAGAGCTGAGTTTTTGCTTGGTCTAGCTTTAGAAGAAGATCAACCTGCCCTTTGGCGGCCATGGTTGAGGTTCCCCTGCCTTCCTGATCTGAAACTTTATGCTGAGATCTCCTTTTCTAAACCGAGTTTGATATACTTATAGAATGGGGAATCAAGCGTAATAGTCCTAGCAGGATACGGTTTATGTGTCCCGGGAAGAGTCGGAGTTCAATGTCCACCAAAGATCTACTCCTTCTGTCTCTCGATTCTCCGAGATTTCAGAAGATAAAACCTCTTCGGTTCCGAACGAATTTAACGAGATTCTTTACGAGAAATACTTCTTTTATGCCAAAAAAATGAAAAAAAATAATAATTGTAAGTTCTTGAGAAAAAATAAATAAAAAGCGTAGAGGGAGTAAACCACGGGATATTCTTTTAGTTCAAGTAGGGACTAGGGTTAAGGCACATTAAAATAAAAAGAAATAGCCGTACTGTTTCTCAGTGTAGCATGCGAGGAAAATTAACATGGATTAATTATAGTTTTATCTTGTATTATTTTTATATACTAATGGGTAAAATTATTTTTTCATGGGATTCAAATGTTATTTTAGAATTAATCAGGGGCAAGGATATCGTTTCAAATTATAATGCACAGTGAAAAAACTTTTTTGCTCTTGAAATATGATAAAAAATGATCTTTTACTGGGATTTTTTTGTTCTTTTCTTTTAATTTGCACAGTGCAATAACACTTATATCCGATGCTTAAAAAAAATAGCCTTGTCAGGAAGGGTTTATTTGTCTTTGCATTATTTTTATATGGTAAAATTATATTGTTAACCTTTGACTTTCCTGATTTTAAGCATAGCTTATAAGGGTATTTTGGCCTTTGCACCATTTTTTTTTTGTATTAATGATATGTCTTTGGATCATTTTTGTAATTTACTTTTTAAAATATTAATAAATTGATAAAATATGACAACACGTGACATGTTAGGTTCTTCACACCATTTTAAAGGTGCGTATGCTCAAATATGATGGTCAATAAAATCAATCCTTGTCTCAACCGATGAACACGAATATAACACAACTACTTAAGTGATGCATTCTCCACAGCGGTTGGTTACAATGAGGTTTTTCCTCCTGCTCTATGTTTTTTTTTTCTAAGTCTTGGTTTTCATGTTAGGCGTTGAAAAATTTAGTTAGTTATGTATCTATTATGAATTTGTTTTAAATTTTGATTTTGATTTTTTTAATTTTATTTGCTTTGATTTTAATATTACTATAAGTTTATTTTTTTCAATTTCATTTGTCTCTTCATTTAATTTAATTTTTTTTGTTTAAATTGATCCTTATTTTTTTAATTATTTTTTCATCCTTGAAATTTATTTTATTTTTTATTTTTTCCTTTAGAATTTTAATTCTTTTTTTTTGAAATTTTAGTCCTTATTTTTTTCATTACTCTTTTTCTATCATTTCTTTTCATTTATTTTGTTTTCAATTTTATCACTTTCTTTCAATTATTTTTAGTTTCAGATTTGGTCTTTATTGTTTATTCTTTTAATTTTTTTATAATTGAGGATTTTTTTGTCTTTTTTATTAAATTCTTTTATTCATTTTTTATGAGATTTTTGTTGTCAATTTTAAAATAACATGAGTCACCTTGCTTTAATTTTTTGGCTTCATTAATTTTAGATTTTCTAAAGGCATTTTATTTTATTTTTGAATTGATTGATTTTATCATCTAACATGTAATTTTTTAAGTGTTGAGCTTTTAAATTGAGCCCAGTTCAAAAATTTAATAGATTGTAAGTTTAAGAGTTTAACTCGAGTTTACAAGGTCTGCATTATTTTGATATTTTTTTCTCTGATGAAAAATATCGGTGGCTCTATTTTGGTTTTTTATTAAATTTATTGATTGTGTCCATGACATTTAATTTGAGGCAATACTTAAAGAAATTTTATTTTATTTTAGTACTCATTGTTTATTTACTCTTTTTATCTATTTAGTTATCCTGGTATCATGTCTCAAGTCATAAGTTTAGTAGGTTCACTAGGTTTAACTCGATCTTTTTTAATTTCTTGTTAGTATTTTTAGATCTTGAGTCAATGATTATAATTTCAGATGTTGTTCTTTTTTACAAAAATATGCATAGTCTTGATATCTTCTAGGAGATAAAAAAAAATGATAAGTCCACAACATTACATGAGTCACCTATCAAATAATGATTGTTTGTTTGGTTCTAATCGTGGGTTCTAACAATCTCACTTGGTTTTGCTAGTGCTTCATCTTTTAATATTTTTTTTCATTTCATCCTTTTTTTTTATTTTTATTCTATTGGAATCTAATGATTATCAGAGTCTTCTATGCTATTCTAGAGCCATATGTGGCCAAGTACGATAGCCAGAAAAACTTATTGCAATCTCATCTGATGATCAAGGATGTGGCACAACTAGTAGAGTGACACAAGCTCCATAACAATTGGTGATTTGGTGGTGATGTGGTTTTTTTTCCTACCCTTCATTTCTCCTTTTCTAGATCTTGGTTTTCATGTTAGGCCATAAAAAAGTTAGTTATGTCTTCCATTTTGATTTTGTACTGGATTTGATCTTTATTTTTTTAATTTCTATATGTTTTGCTTTTAATGTTTCTTGAAGTTTATTTTTTTCAATTTCATCCCTCTTTGCATTTAATTTTATTTGTTTTTTGTTTACAATTTGATCTTCATTCTTTTAATTGTAATTTTTTTTTTATCCTTTGCATTTATTTTATTTTATCCTTTAGCATTTTAATTCATTTTTTTTCAAATTTAGTCCTCATTTTTTTCATTACTCTTTTTTTTTCATTTTCTTCATTTATTTTGTTTTCAAATTTATCCCTAATTAATTTCTTTCAATTATTTTTTGTGCAAGATTTAGTCCTTAATGTTTTTTTTTGTTTTTTTAATTGAGGATTTTTCTTTTTGATTATTTCTATCTTTTACAAGGTTGTCCCATTATCATGACCCAATTCACCAATTTCAATGATTTAACTGGTTTGAGTTGGTAATTTTTTTTAATTGTTTTTAATCTTTTGATATTAACTTATTAATTTGTCTATCTTTTTTATTTTTGTCATTTTACTTCAAGTTATTAGACCATGAGCTTTATGATTTGTTTAACTTTTTTTTTTGTTGAGTTATCCCCATCTCATATCTTAGGTTGTATGTTGGTCAGATTAAGTTTCTAAGTTTAGTCTAAGTGTAAAACTTAACGGCTTACAAATTTAAAAGATTGACTTTAATTAATGAAGTTGACAAGGACGTAGGTTTTTGTGGATTTTTTTCCTTTTTAAAAGCTTTTTATTTCTATCCTTTACCATTTTTTTATTATTTTTATTTGCTTTCTATCAGTTTTTTTGTGGTCAATTTTAAAATAACATGGATTGCTTTACTTTTAGGTTTTTGGTTTTGCTAAATTTAGATTTTCTAAAGGAATTCTATTTTTGAATTGAATTGATTGATTTTATCATCTAACATCTAATTTTTTAGGTGTTGAACTCCTAAGTTGAGCCCAATTCAATAATTTAATAAATTGCAAGTTTGATAGTTTAACCCGGGTTTACAAGTTTTGCTTTGTTTTGATATTTTTTCTCCAATAAAAAATATGATTGGTCCTATTTTTATTTTTTTATTAAATTTATTGATTGCATCCTTGGTATTTAATTTGAGACAATACTTGAAGAAATTTTGTTTTTTGAAATTAGTATTCTTTGCTCATTTACCTTTTTTTTATTTATATATTTAGTTATTTTGGTATCATGTCTCGAGTCATAAGTTTACCAAATTCATTAAGTTTGGTAGATCAGTTTTTCCATTGCTTTTTAATATTTTTGGATCACTAGTCAATAATAGTTTAATCTTGGATTTTGTTCCTCTAAATAAAAATATATGCATTGTCTCGATATCTTTTATGTGATAAAAAAAAATGATTGTTCCGTAACGTAAAGCAAGCCACTTATCAAATAATGATTGTCCGTTTGGTTCTAGTAATGGGTTTGACAACCTCACTTGGTTTTCCTGATGCTTTATTTTTTAATACCTTTTTTTTATTAATTTTTTTTTAATTTTATCTTTCTATATTTTTATTATAGGGGATTGAGAATAGGGGTGTTCACGATTCAGTTTGGTTCAATTTAGATTCAAAAAACCAACCGAATCGAATTACATTAATTTTATGAAATATTAATCGAACAGGAGCAAAAACAAGTTCAAACTAAACCGGTTTGGTTCGGTTAAATCTGCTTTTTTGAAGAAAAAAAACCCAGGAAACCTAATCCCATCATCTAAACTCCCCCAAATCCCCCCTCGTAGCTTTGAAAACTCGAACCCTGACCCGCCAACCAAAAACTCCACCTAGTCCTTTAGCTCTCTTATCCAAGCCTTAGCAATCAAATATGAATCCATCATCGAAATCTTCAAGAAAGACTTGGAAGAATTCGAATCTGGCTTGAAAAATGAATTCGCCATTATCCACAATGTCGCTTCATGCACCGGCTATGATCTCCCTGCTTCCTTCGAGGCTAGTGTTGCCATTGCTTAGGAGTCCGTTGGACAAGCCATCGATGGTATTGGATCCTCCATGTGAAAAATCATTGTCCTATATGGCTAGAAAACATAAACTATTTCAATCTTTCAGTGGAATTGATTAAATATGTGCCAAGTTTTCAGATATTTGAGATAAAGATGACTTCGAGCCTTTAAATGTCTATTGCCAATATTGCAAACAGTACAAGTAAAAGGAGATTGATATGTAAAGGGCATTAATTTTTTTTTTATAGCTGCCCCACTACTTTTCATATATAAATACAGTTGTTTACCTATGTCAAGAAACTAGGAAAGAAAGATTAAGAATTAATTAATAGGAAAATTAGGAATTTATATGGTCGAGGAGGTAGGTTTTTTTTTTTTTTATGAGAGGCAAGAAGGTTATGTTAATTGTTAGGGTTAAGGTTGCAAGTTAACTATTTATACCATAAATTTTTGTTAATTGTTTAGTGGGTCCGATTCGGTTTGGTTTGGTTTTTGATTCAAAACTAAAACCGAACTAGCCTTGTTAAAATTTATGGTTTTGAAAATTAGTTTAATTAGTTTTTTATTTTGTTTTGGTTTTATTGATTAATTTTTCTTTGATTTTATTAATTTTCTCGGTTAATTAGTTATTTTAAACACCCCTAATTGATAATCATTATTTTTTAGCATTTTTTATGGTGTCGAGTCATGGATTTTTTTTTTCATTTTTGAAAATCTAATAATAACACTTGAACATTATATTTGTAGGTTGTAGAAACAAATCAACACGAACCAGCACACCATCTATGAATAAACTGCCAAGACTACACACAGCTCATAGGAAGTAGTAAGGCTTAATTTAAAGCCCAGGCCTTGAAAAACACATTTAAGCCATGTTTGTTTTCTGAAAAGTAGATTTTAGAAAACCATTTTCCAAAATTTCTTATATTTGTTTGCAATTAGAAAAGTTGGTAAATAAAAAATACTTTTCGATTAATGAAAAATACTTTTCGATCAAAGAAAAATTTAGTTTGGTTTTCACGAAAATGTTTTCTTTGTTGGTTATGTTTTTTTTCTAAAAAATAATTTTCAGGAAATCATTTTCCAAACTTTTTTGTGTTTGTTTGCTGTTAGACGGAAACACTTTCTAGTCAAAATAAAATTTGGTTTTGGTTTTTAGAAAAGTATTTCCCTGAAAAATTTGGGCAGAAAAAACTTTTTAGAAGTTGTGAAAAATTTAGAAATATTATTATTTGTTGATTATATCAAATTTTATTTTTAAACTTTTTATTGCTATATATATTTTTTGTTTTAATATTTATTTTTCAATTTCATCTCTTAAAATTTAATTTTTATATTAACTTTAGTTCTTATTTTTATAATTGTTATTTACTTTTTTCTTATTATTTTTTTATTGAAATTTTTTATCTATTAAATTTGATCCTCATTCTTTTGATTGTTGCTTATTTTATTTGAAATAACTTATGAAATGTTGATTGTTATTATTTTAATTTTTTTATCTTTTATTTTTTTAGAATTAATCTCTATTATTTTGATTATTATTTATTTTATTTAAGATGATTTATGAAATTATATTTTTTTTTCAATTTCATTCTCATTCAACGATTTAATTTGTAAGATTTATTTCTTATTATTTTAATAAACTTGAAACAAATAAAATATTAATAAGTTATTTTCTAGTTAATTTCCATGGTATAATCAAACATTGAAAACTATTTTTCAATTTATTTTTTATTATACTATCAAATATTAAAAAAATAATTTATTTTTTTAACATTTATTATTAAAAAAAACCCACTATTTTTCAGCACTCAAACAATACCTTAAACTTTACCTGTTTTCAACACATACAAGGAAATCAACCATTATTGAGCCAATCCAATACAAGGAACTAATGAGTGATAAAAATTACACAAACATGAGAATACGAGAGACAATAATCAAATCGATAAAAATATAAATAGATTTTGGAAAAAGGTGCCTCCATTATTCTAATGAATGATAATTGCTAGCAAACTATCTGGCCTTTATCGCCATCCAAAAAGGGTACTTAACTCACACGTAAATATTTTGCATTGCAGCATCAATCATTGAAATATCGAAGTTCAGACTGCTAATCCCACACAAAAGGGGTCATTTTCTCTTCAGCTTCTCCTTCATCCTCTCGACTACAGCCTTCAGAGTTTCTTCATCTTTGCAGAAGGTGAATCTCACCAAATTCTTTCCATCTTCCGGGTTCAAGTAAAATACACTTGTTGGGATTGCTACCACCCCGACTTCCTTGATCAGATACTCACAAAATGCAATATCATTTTCCAGGCCGAAAGGGGTGTGATCAACAACGACAAAGTAAGTCCCACTTGATGGAAATACTTTGAAACCAACAGCCTTCAACCCCTCCACCAATATTTCCTTCTTCGCCATATAATCCCTCTTTAACTCAACATAGTAGGATTCTGGGGCTCTGAGAGCAACTGCAGCCGCCCACTGCATAGGGGTGGAGGTAGCAAAAGTAAGGAAAGAGTGTGCCTGCCGCACTCCCCATGTCAAGTGAGGAGGTGCTATTGCCCAGCCAATTTTCCACCCTGTCAAGGAGAATGTCTTCCCTAAGGAATTCAAAGTCACAGTCCGTTCATACATTCCTGGAAGAGAGGCCATAGAAATGTGATCTGTTTCGAAAGCCAATTTATCATAGACTTCATCAGTGAAAACTAGTACATCATTCTCAATGCAAAGTGCTGCTATAGTACTAAGCTCCTCCCTAGTAAACATCTTTCCGGTTGGATTATGTGGGGTGTTGATGAGAATTGCACGAGTATTCTTTGTGATGGCTGATTTAAGCTCGTCAATGGGAACAGAAAAGGCTGGGGGGCACAATGTGATGCCCCTTATCTTGGCACCAGCCATTGATAATGTGGCTTCATATGAATCATAGAAAGGAGCAAAGACGATAACTTCATCGCCAGGATTTATCAAGCCTAGCATAGTTGCAGCTATCGCTTCAGTGCACCCAGATGTAACAGTAATTTCTTTATCAGGGTCCACCACAAGCCCGGTATCTTTCTTGAATCGCTCAGCAATGGCAGAGTTGAGATCTGGAACCCCGTATCCACGAGCATATTGATTCTTTCCATCTTTAATAGCTTGGATGGCAGCTTCTTTGACAAAGTCAGGACCATCAAAGTTGGGAAAACCTTGGCCAAGATTTATTGCTCCATATTTGACGGCAAGCGAACTCATCTGTGTGAAGATTGTTGTTTTGAACTTTTCCAAACGCTTAGCAACCTGCAGAAAGGCCAAAATATTAGAAGGAAGAAAGGGAATCCAAAAACAAAGATACTGAGGCGTGTGATTTATTAACTTGATATGGAACTATTCACCAAACCATTGCAGAATGAAATCATTGCTTCATATGATGAATTGACGTAAACTGAAGGAATCCACAGTGCTTGACCAAATATTGACGGGTTCAGAGAAAAATAGGGCAATACATTTCAAGTCATGTATTACCACGATAAAAGTTGTGATTGGGTTTCAAGGAAGCACGGTGAAGGAATAATGTGTTTTCATTAGTTATCACAAAACTAGCTCAATTTTAGCTCCAACCAAAAAAATTAACTCCAGCCTACCACCATTACTCTGATTTGAGCTTCAACCAAAACATAATAGCCCAACAAAACCAGAGGTTTAAGACTGCTCACCAATTTGCATTGTGAGCCAGAGTCAAGGCAAATCTAATAGTTAAAGTTTTCCAACAATAACAACCCCCTGATTGCGCCCTAGCTAAAAAGCTCTCTTTTTTATGTTCCTCAAACCATTAACCATCATTCAAGCAAATTATTTGATTGGAAAACGAAGCTAAAAAGAAGGATAGCGAAAAAAACTACACGAAGATTCAAAATTGGACAAATGGTTAAACATAATCATAAAGTGATCTCGGCCCTAAAACTGAATTATTAAGCTAATTGAAAATTAGAGTTAATCACACAAAAACATGAAAATAAAAACCCATATTGAAAATAAACTACGGGCGTACAAAATTAGCTAAGAGAGAAAAAAAAAGATTAGGGTACTTGTAATGGCTGTTGGGTCTTCCACGTTGGGTCGTTTTGAGTGGAAAAGGCATCCTTCTGTGTCGTGGAAACGGAAGGTGAGGAGGCCATGAGAGAAGAGTAAGAAACGATTCCTCTCCTTGTAGAGCTAATAGAGGCAATGCTTTTTCTGTGGAGAAGCAGTTGCTTTGAAAATGAAAAGGTGGAGAATGTCGAGGGTTTAAAGCTCAGTGGCGTAGGCATTATGCAAGGCGTCCACGGACACTGACTCTGCATCACTACATCAAAAGCTCTAGTGCCGTCAAAGGGGCCGCTACCTCTATTAAGGATTCATGAGGCCGCGATTTGCGTGATAAGAAATAAATAGTTATTTTATTTTATTACTTATTAGGGTACAATAATGTCTTTAGAATTTTTTGTTTTAGTTTATATATAGCTTTTTTTTAATTTAGGTTAAGTTAAAAAAAAAAGGGTAATTCATTTCCTTTTATCGTATCCATGAAACTATAACCTCCTCTTTTTAATTTCTTTAAATTATTTAGCATTTAGAGCATGTTTTCATAGAATAAATTTTAATCTCAAATAAATAAAGCTCTTTTAATCACAAGTTAATTTAATATTTTTTGGAGTAATCATATAATTTCTTCACTTTAATATTTTTTTGAATTATTTTTTTATTTTTTGGTTATAATTACTAAAAAAAAATCCAATTTAATTTATAAATATGAGGTTAGATAAAAAAAATTGTTCGTATCAAAATTGTATAATGAAAATTTTTTGTAAAGATAAAAATATATATGAATATTTTAGCAGGACGTCTGTCAAACCTAAAAATACTAATGAGAGTTATATAACTTTGATAGATGTTAAGGAAGCAAACAATGTAAAGACTATAACTTGGATTAATAATCTTGTTGACCATTCTATAAATACACAGTTGGCAAAGTACGACACAAGAAATGAAATTTGAGATCATCTGTGAAGGTTCTTTACTCAATCAAATTTTACGAAGTGGTATCAATTAAAGAAAAACATATGAGAACTTTATTAAAAGAATATGAATATTTAGGAGTTTTATTCTATTATAACAGATCTTTGAGATCAATTGACTCTTATAGAATGAGTAAAATTAAATGCATATGGTGCCTATATTAATCATAAAGAGCAGTAATAATTGATATAGTTTTTAACAACATTTCATAATGATTTTGAAAGACATAAAAGTTTAATTTTACATTGTTCTCCATTTCCTTTTATTGACTCAGTTATTAGTAAGTTATTAACTGAAAAAATGTCTTTAGTCTTATTTTAAAAGAAGAATTTTTTTAACCTCTAATCCTTTTATGTAGCAGTATCTTTTATGTCATTATTCATTAATAAAAATAAGCTTTATATAAGGGTTACTTTTGACGAGTATAATTTTTGTAAGAAAAAAAATTATTGAAAGGCTTGGTATCTAAATTGAGGTAACATAATCAAGCTTGGAAACTTAGCAATCAATCACAACCTAATGTTCATAGACTATCTTAGGGTTACAAACAACTACTTTATAATATTGCAACAACAGTCTCACCAAGTCCTTTCATTGATCTTAATACTCTAGCTGAGCAATTTCAGAAGTTTCTTTCCTTATAGTCATAAGCTATGTCTGTTTTTTCTTTCATAGGTTAGTTACTTTATAGTTTTTCAGGTATATCACATTATAAATGAATTTTAGATTCTGGTGCTTCACATCATTTGTCTTCAAATTCTTCATCTTTTAATTTTGTGTCCCCTTTATCATCTAATCATATCATAACTGCAAATAGCACTCATATGCCCTTAACAAGTGCTGATTTTGTTATCATACCTCACTTGTCTCTCCCTAATATCTATCGTATTCCAAACTCACATTAAATCTTGTTTTTGTTAGTCAAATATATGATTCTAATGATTATTTAATTATTTTTTTCTCTTTTTTTTATTATATACAAGATTTACAGTCTTAAAAGCTGATTGGAATAGGCTATAAGGAGAAGGGACTTTATATTTTAGATGAGTTAAAAATTGTTAGTTGATGTTGCTGCTAGTGTTGATTTATCTTTTTTTTAGTCCTTCTTCTTCTAATTTTTATTTATAGCATTCTCATTTTAGTCATGTTTTGTCTTCTCGTTTGAGATTTTTAGTATCCACATGAGCCTTAGAAAATTTTAAACTTATGATATTTCTAATTACAGTAGATGTAAACTAGCAAACTTTTTTGTTTTAACTTTTAATCAAAGTATTTTTATTTCTTTTTCTCCATTTGATTTGATTTATTTTGATATATAAGGACCTTCTCCTGTTTTCATTAAAAAAGAGTCTTGATATTATGTTTATTTTATTAATGATAATACTTGTTATTTTGAAGTTTATTTAATGAAACATCATTTTGAATTCTTTGAGATATATACAGTCTCTCAAACTTTTATTAATACACAACATTTTGATATTATCAAATGTTTTATATGTGATTTGGGTGGGGAATACACCTTTAATAAATTTTATAAGTTGTTTACCTAAGATGGAACTATTTACCAAACTCGTGTATAGATACTCCTTAATAAAATTATGTTGCTGAAAAAAAACATAGACACATTGTTAAAACTACTTGTTCTCTATTGTTGTTTGCTTCAGTTCCTAATGTGTTTTAAGACAAAGTTGTTTTTATTATGATAGGTTTGATTAATATAATTTTATTTTCTTATATTTTAGGTTTATCTCTTTTTAAAAAGCTACATGAGTATGCCCTTGATATTCTTTCTTTAGAGTTTTTATTGTATTTATTTTGTTCTTCATCCTTATATAGAATGTAGCAAGTTTTTCTCTTGATCCATAATTGTGTATTTATTAGTTATGGTAAAGGTAAAAAAGATATCATTTTTTATTTAATTATTTAAAAACTTGATGTGTCTCATCGTGTTGTTTTTCTTGTGCATATACCTTTTTTTTTCTATTACACTCATGCCTCATAGCTTAACTAGATTTGATCTTATTTGTATATATCATTTTTCTAAGGATTCTAATATCTTATTATCTCAGGTTCCTAGTACTTTAAATATCCCTCCTAATGTTCGATTAATTCGTATTAATCATTCTACAAGAACTAACACTTTACTCTTCAACACACCTAAAGCTACATTCTCTTTTATGGACCCTCCAACTCTATCTGAGATTGTAGATCTACCTCTACATTAATCCATACACATTTATAAGTCTATAAAGTTATCAGATTTTGCTTATTCTTCATCATTTAATTCCTTTTTAGCTTCTATTCATTATCTCCTTGAGCTATCTTCCTATAAAGGTAATTCTTGATTCTCTTTGGCAACAAACTATGGATAAAAAACTTTATGCTTTGTATAACATAGATACTTAGGATTTGGTTTATCTATTTCTTGATAAGAATGTTGTTAGTTATCATTAAATGTATAAGATTAAGACTAATTTTAATAGATCTATTGAGCAATACAAAATTAGATTGGTTGCAAAAAGATACTTTCAACAGTATAGTATGGATTATAAGGAGATATTTTCTCCTTTTGCAAAAATGACTACTATTCATATTCTTATTATAGTAGTTTTGGTTAGTTAGTGGTATTTTGCTCAACTTAATGTTAAAAATACTTTATTGAATGGAGATCTTTAAGAAGAAGTTATATAATGTCCCCTCATAGTGTTTCATATGATTCTGGGTATGTTTACAAGCTTAATAAAGCATTATATGGTATTAAACAAGCATCTCATGCTTGGTTTGAGAAATTCTCTATTATGATCTCTTCCCTTGGTTTTATTTCTAGTAGTCATGATTATTTTATTCTTGTTAAATGCATTTATGATAGTCATATCATTTTATCTTTATATGTTGATAAAATGATTATTATTGGTGAAGATATTGATTGTATTTTAGTTTTGAAGACATAATTAGTTAGACAGTTTAAAATGAAGAATTTGGGTTCTTTACAATACTTCTTAGGTATTAAGGTAGCCTACTCACCCATAGCTTATCTTCTTTCTTAGTAGAAATATGTTATAAATATTTTTTAGCAAATTAAAATTATTAATAATAAGACTATAAATACTCCTATTGAAATTAACGCAAGGTATTTTTCTTATAATGGTTTACTCTTGCTAAATTCTACTTTATACTATAATATTATTAGGAGTTTGGTATATCTCATTATTATTCATCCCGATATTATATATGTTGTTTATGTCGTTGGTCAGTTTGATATTTCTTCTACTTTTATTCATTAGGTAGATGTTCTTCATATTTTATGATATCTTTAAAGTATAGTCTTTTGAAGTCTTATACTTCCATTTACCTTTTTCTTAAAGTTGTGTGCATACTCTGATGTTGATCATAACAATGATCCTACATATAGTAAATTTGTTATTGGTTTCTATATTTTTTTAAGAGATTATCTTATTTTTTGAAAGAAAAATAAATAATTTATTATTTCTCAATCTTCAATTGAAGTAGAGTACCGTGTTATGACATCAACTATCAAAGAGATTTTTTTGGTTATATTAGTTACTTGCAAATATGAGAGTTTTTTTTCCTCATCTCACTTCTATATATTGTAACAAGCAAAATTCTATTCAGATTGCTCACAACTTGGTTTTTTATTAATGAACTAAGCACATTGAGATCAATTGTCATATTATTTTTCATCATCTCAAATATGGCATCATTACTTTACTTTTTGTTTTTTTTATCTTTATAGATTGTAGATTTCTTAAAAAAGTTACATTCTATTTCCCGCTTTCATTTTCTACTTAGCAAACTTTCTATACTTGTAATTGTCATATTGTAAGTTTGAGGGAAGATGTTAAGAAATATAGAGTTATTTTATTTTATTATTTATTAAGAGTAGAATATTCTCTTTAGTTTACTATGTTTTATCATATATATAGTCTCTTTGTATTTAGAATAAGTTAAAAAAAAATAGTAATTCATTACATTATACAATATTATACAGTAGAATATTCTCTCTTTATTTTTTTGGATTATTTAACATTGTGAATTAATAAACTAGATTCTAAAAACCTTGTCAAGACCAAACCAGTCAACCCCATATAATTTGACTTTTTTTTAAAAAAAATGTTTTACTCTAACTTTTATATTTGATTTTTTATTTAATTTGAATTATAAGATGGCTTCACCCATGTCATTATTATTGCTTTGAAATGGTAAGAAGCAGTCTTTAGTCAAGAAACTTATCAAATCCAATATATGCTTACTAAATCCAAGTTATTATTGTTGACATTGTAATATCTAGTTTGAAATATTATAGAATTTTATATGCATTTGTGATGATAAAGGATTTTTTTATATATAAAAATTCAACTTTTTAGGCATTCCCCAAATAGCTGGAAGACATGATACCCAACATTTAGACAATCACCAGTTTGTGAGCATATTTGTTTTTATGTTTTAAAAATATTTTTTTATTTTAAATTAATTTTTTTGTATTTTTAGATTATTTTGATATGCTGTTGTCAAAAATAAATTTTGAAAAATAAAAACATTATTTTGATGTATTTCCAAGTAAAAAAACACTTTGAAAAGTAACAACTACCACAATATCAATCAAGGTTTTGTATGACCAATGCTACTTAAACAGAAATTACATCTTCCATGCAAAATAATTCACCTGTAATACATTTTAAGAGGTAGCCAAATAATTCACCTTTAAACTAAGTTAACCTTAATTTTTTTTTTTTATAAAGATAAAAGTTAAATTCACTCTCTTTCATCCTTTTCCTCTTTATCTCTCGTTTCCTTTTCCTTATTACTAAGTCATATCAAGTTCTTAAAAGGCATGCACATAGATTTTTCAGGTGTGTATGTTTTCTTATGCACCCAATATTTTTTATACAAATGAAGCATAATTTTTCTACATTAATGCTATTTTATGGCATTATCATCTACTAACATCTCCACTAATAATGTGCATGGCATAACAACCAACCAATAAAAACTTTAAAGAAAATTTTTACCATTAAGATATTTGCAAATGAAAAACATGACACAACACCTAATCATTCAATTTTCTAGAAAACTTTTTTCTTCTTCTCCATAATGTAATTCCAAGTTCACTATGTAAGAAAAATATGTTTTGGTAATATAAGTTCTAGGTTTTAAGTCTTAAACTTTATACATAGACTATCCATATAATCTCTTTGTATATATGTTTTTTCTTCATTCACTGCACTTTTTCCACATTTACTAATTTAACCATCATAAGGTCTCATGCTTTGACATGAGACTTTTTTAATAGGAAAAACTCATAGATGGTACCTAAGTCTAGCCATCCACTAACTTGGGACACAATCATGGAAAGCCTAATTTAAATCTAAAATTTTTCTTAACTTTATCAATGGCGCCATTTATGAAAAATTGAATAAAATCTAATTCATTCTTTTTCACCCCTTATAAAAGGTACTTTTTATAGCTGAGAAACTCTAAGCTAATGGAGAATAATTGATCTCCTCACAACTAGTACATTAGTTCTAATATGTCTTCAACAACTCTCTTATTAGGTGTAGATGTTTAATGATTTTTTCATAACTATATAAATGCATCTTTGCACTCTTTCTTTCACATAACAAGTTCTTATGCATACATCATTAAGTGCACAAATACAATTTTAATTACCTAATGAGATAGGGAAAAATAACATGCAAGCAAATAGGCATGAAGATACTCATACTCCTACACTTAGAAAAAGCTATGCTAACCATGAAAAATGTTCCTACACAAGATGCTCTAAACAATGATCTAACTATCTTTACTGATCTCTAAATGAATCTAACGCATGCACTCTTTCTACAAAAAGACCCAGATGTGAGACTAGATCAATAACTCTATAAGTTTTTAGAATAAGTACAATCATTATCAAGTACAAGAATCTCTACTTTATTATAAAATATTACATGCTTATCTATTCAAGCAATGCATCTTTACAAAGTTAGCCTAGAAAATTATGATAGACTTGCATACCTCAACAAGCACATAAAAATATAAGAAGCATTTTAGAGTTTGTGGTATAAGACAATGATATTATATATAAAGTTCTTCCAACAACACTTTATAGATCTACTCTTGTATGGTAACATAACCTGAAATGTACTTTTATCATTGAATTTCATGATTTAAGTACCAAACTTATTTAGCATTTTAGTAGGAACATCCTAAAAAGAGCACTATTGAGATCATCACCATCATATAACAAAAAGATGTGAACATTAAGGTACATCTCCAAATGTTCAATGAGAAAATACTTAATATGAAAAGACTATTTGAATTCATCTTCATGGAAGTCTGGATTAATAAAATATATAACTATTCATTATGGAAGGGCTATATACTCTCCCTGATGAAATCTTCTCAATGTTGAAAAAGTATAACAAAATGGAAGAAGTAAGCATAACTAGATAAAGACATCTTTATTTCTAGCCATAAAGAGCAGAAACACCCCAACATCATCATTCTTCTACTAGAACATATGAAAAAAGTATCAAGAGACACGTTCATGATCACTTAATATTTTATAATCTCTTAACCATACCTTTGATCACCACACATACTAAGGTACTAGTTGTTATCAAAGGTAAAAAAAATTATGCAATATCTTTCTTCTAGGAAAAATAACATAAATATAAGAAACTTTAATAAGTTTTGCCATTTTCACGATGTTCATAGGCATGACATTGAGGAATGCCATGCTTTTAAAAAAGTAGATAGAAAGATTGATTGCTAAAGGTTACCTCTAATAGTTTATGAAAAAGATAAATAAAAACTAAAGCAAGAAAGAAAAGAAATCTACACACTTAATAAGCTAACGAAAATTAGATGATTTTAATGATTGTATTTCCACTCACTTGAAAAAATATTTTTCAACTTTTTAGTAAAATCAGTAGTTTTTCTAGATAGTCTCCAATAAATATTTTCTATGTTTCCATGAAATGAAAATTCTCCATGTCTCCATGAAAACAAAACCACTTCAAGACTCTTATTGCACCTCGATGAACTTTACAACGACTTCTATAAAAAAAAATATTAAAACAAGTTTTTTAGGGTTTTGTTCTTCAAGGGGGAAAGGTTTTGTTTGCATAGTTATCATATAGTATTATGGTCATTAAAAACACTAATTGATCTTTAAATGTTTTAGAGCAAGGGATTAGTTATACTAAAAGAAAGACATTATCACCTTAAAACATGCTACTTGAGATAAGTTGTATTATTGGTTATCTTTTATTGCTAAAAGTCTATTATGCTTAATTAGTTATTTATTTACAAGGTGAAAACAAGAAAAATTGAAAAAAAAAACCTTTAGGCTAAAGATTAAACTATTTATTCTATGGTATGAATTATTTCTATGATTTTTAATTACTACTTTTAGATAATACTACTAAATTATAATTTTCTTAGTTACTCTTAATCACAACCTATGATTATTTATCAATCAAATCATGTTAGTAAACCAACCAATTTGGTTACTTTTGATCATCATCTATGATTTTTTATCGATCAAGTCATGTTAATAAGTTGAACCACTTGATCACTAATAATTACAATCTATTACTTATTATCGATTAAGTCATATCTGCGAGTTCAACTATTAAACCTATAATGGCTTGTAAAAATATTATTAGTTTTTCAGAAAGAATATTTTATTTTGGATTTTTGGAATGAGTGTTAGACCCATATGGATGGTGAAAATTTTAGGAGTTAAATGATTAATACTTAAAAATGCATTTTTATTAAGATTTTATATAATTATTTTGCACTTAAAGTATGAATAACTCTTTAACTAAAGCATGTTTTATTATAACATATCTAATAATACATGATACCTTTAATTTATGGTAAATATTCATCTTAAATGTAGGCCTATCACATAAACGAAAGGATTGATGAATGAGTTTAGTACTAAAATTGAAAGGACAAAGAGATGATCAAACTTAGAAAAGAGATTTTGATGCAATCCAAATTAAAACACTGTTCGGTAATTGGATCATATCTGGAGTTGTAGATCTCAAATTTATGGCTACTTTATATAGATGAAAATTAAAAAATAAGCCTATAAATTTCATGTGATTTCAAGATTTAAAAAGGCAGTTTTCAAATCCAAATTATAGCTATAACAAAGAAGTCTGAATTTATCCTACAACCCAGACTCTATTTAGTATTCAGTCCATATCTTGAATTTTAGAAGTCCAAATGATCTTAATCTTTTTTCCTAGAAATTTGAGATAATTTCCTAGAACTTTCATATAGAGGTCTGGTTCAAATTCTAACGTTATCAATGATGTTTTATTTAGACAAAAAAAGATAAAGATTGTCAACAATTCAAGAGTTGGCCACCCACTCAATAATTAGTCAACAAATCAATAGTTCCTAATCTTGGCTTATAAAAGGAGGCATTTTCCATGCATTTAGATATCTTGGTTTCCATATCAATTTCATGCTCTTGATTTCTCTCTTTGTATTCTTGTAATGTTTAAGTTTTATTTTTATTAATATCTTATTTATGCCTTTCATTTCCTTTCCTTTAATTAGTTAATTTTTATTTTATTTATGTTCTTAGCTTGTTTATTTAAGTTTCTCTCTTTTATTATATTTAGCTAAGTTAATTATGTCAAGGTGAAAAGGTTATACTAATGGTGTAAAAATAAGTATAGTGTAAACTTAACATGAATTTTAATGTATGATACTAACATGTTTTGTATTTATTATCTTATTCACTTTTAATACTTTGTTTGTTAAATGGTTAATCTAGATTTATGTTGTATAACACTTGGCACAACAAATACTAGATACTTTTATAACCCAGCCATATGATATAACTGACACTTGTGCTATGAAAGAAACTTGATTTATTGTTAACATAAGTTGTAATCATGAATACTTGACAATATTTACAAATATTAACATTATTCAAATAAGATAACTAATTTAATCATATTAACAATTCATAACCTAATTGAAACTTACTTTGTATGTTTTTTCCAATTGAATAATAAGAGTTTATATTATACTTGTTTAAAATACCATTAGTGGATCCTTTAACCTTGACATTTGTTGTCATCATTGTTTAGTCCTCACATTGATCTTCTATCTCAAAGTTATCATCTACTTTTTCTTCGTTTTCTTCTTTATTTTTACTATTGTTATTACTATTGTTGTACTTTCATAGCCCAACCATATGATATAACCGACACTTGTGCTATGAAAGGAACTTGATTTGTTGTTAACATAAGTTGTAATCATGAATACCTAACAATACTTACAAGTATTAGCATTATTCAAATAAGATAACTAATTTAATCATGTTAACAATTCATAACCTGATTGGAATCTTCTTTGTATGTGGTTTCTAATTGAATAATAAGAGCTTATACTATATTTGTTTAAAATACCATTAGTGGATCCTCTAACCTTGACATTTGTTGTCATCATTGTTTAATCCTAACATTGATCTTCTATCTCAAAGTTCTCATCAACTTCTTCTTCCTTTTCTTCTTCATTATTATTGATTAGTACTCAAAAGTGTATTTTTATCATGGTTTTATATCATCATTTTGCACTTGAAGTATCAATAACTCCTTAACTATAGTACGTTTTATAATAATCTATCTAATAATATAAGATACCTTTAATTTATGGTAAATGTCCATTTTAAATACAGGCCTATCACATGAATGAAAGGATTAATTGATGACTTTAACAACTTCAATTGCAAAGGCAAAGAGATGATCAAACTTAGAAAAGAGATGTTGGTGCAATCCAAACTGGAGCACTATTCAGTAATTGGGTCATATCTGAAGCTATAGATCTCAGATTTAGGTCTACTTTATATGGATGGAAAGGTAAGACATGGGCCTACAACTTTCATATGGAGCCCAAGATCTAAAAAGGTCATTTTCAAGTCCAAATTATTGCAACAACAAAGAAGCCCGAATCTGTCCTCCAGCTCGAGCACTGTTCAGTATTTTTGCCATATCTGGAGTTCTAGAAGTCAAAATGAGATGAATGTTTTTACACAAGAAAGATGAGACAATTGCCTAGAACTTTCATGTTTTCAAGTGGCTCTAATTTTGATATCATCAATGACGTTTTGGGCAGACAAGAGAAGATAAGGATTGTCACCAAGTCAAGGGTTGGCCATCTACTCATCAATTAGTCATCAAATCAATAGTTCCCAATTTTGGCCTATAAAAGGAGGCATTTGCCATGCATTTAGGCATCTTGGTGTCCAGATCAAGATCATGCTCTT
>SRLM01000037.1:0-135036 GCA_015708895.1 Populus ilicifolia | reverse complement strand
AAAAAAAAAAACTGTGTTTTCTATTTCATAAAGTATGTACAAAATGATTGTTACTATGATGGCAGAGTAAGGAGAATCTTTTATGACTCTTAAGACGCATCTTAGTAATCATTCGTAACAAGGTCTATTATAGTACTTCTTGAAATATTTAGATTTACAAACTCTTACATTGTTATCACTTAAGTCTGCTCATATACTTATTTAACATGTATTCTTAAACCTTAATTTACACACACACACTTCAACATATGATTGTGGGTTGCATATTGGATTATTACATTATTTATGTTCTTTTGTTAAAGGTAACAATTAAGGGAAAAGGATAGTATATAATTAAAAAAAAGAAAAAAAAAAGAGAAAAAGAAAAAAAATGAATGAGAATAATAAAAATGTAGATAAGTTTGGTTTCGTAGCCTCTCTAATCTAAGCAATTAAGCCCGAAGGGGTGTTTTAACACCTAATGCCCTAAAGTCAACTAACTTGGGAGTTATTGGCCCAATGCTTGTTACATGGGCTGAGGAGAAAAGCTTAAGGGAATCAAACATTGCACTATCTACATATCAATATCTGCGACCCAAGTTATTAAGCTCGTAGGGGTGTCTTAACACCTAATGCTCTAAGACCAACTCGTCTGGGGGTCATTAGCTGAAAGCTCGTTACATGGGTTAAAGATGCGTGGTGTTTTAAATTATATGTATATATATTAAAAAAAAAGACAAAAATAATAATCTCAGCCCAAGGAAGTTAACCTTAAACATTAGAACACAAATTTTGTTTTGTTCCAAGAAAAGCCCTATAATTATGTGTTGATACAATTAGCACAAAAGAAAGGTTTTTGAATATCTTGTTAAGAGGTATTGAGCAGGTATATAAATATAACAAGAGTTTGTTTATCTGGATAGAGTAATGGAAGTTAAATGATGAATACTTTGCTTTGTGGAATTTACAAATTGTCTTTCTATTTTAACGCTTTGATTACTAGGGACTAGTAATAAGCTAGTTGGGGGGTGTGATTAGTACTCAAAAGTGTATTTTTATCATGGTTTTATATCATCATTTTGCACTTGAAGTATCAATAACTCCTTAACTAAAGTACGTTTTATAATAATCTATCTAATAATATAAGATACCTTTAATTTGTGGTAAATGTCTATTTTAAATGTAGGTCTATCACATAAATGAAAGGATTGATTGATGACTTTAACAACTTCAATTGCAAAGGCAAAGAGATGATCAAACTTAGAAAAGAGATGTCGGTGCAATCCAAACCGGAACACTGTTCGGTAATTGGGTCATATCTGGAGCTATAGATCTCAGATTTAGGTCTACTTTATATGGATGGAAAGGTAAGACATAGGCCTACAACTTTCATATGGAGCCCAAGATCTAAAAAGGCCATTTTCAAGTCCAAATTATTGCAACAACAAAGAAGCCCGAATCTGTCCTCCAGCCCGAGCACTGTTCAGTATTTTTGCCATATCTGGAGTTCTAGAAGTCAAAATGAGATGAATTGTTTTACACAAGAAAGATGAGACAATTGCCTAAAACTTTAATGTTTTCAAGTGGCTCTAATTTTGATATCATCAATGACGTTTTGGGCAGACAAGAGAAGATAAGGATTGTCACCAAGTCAAGGGTTGGCCATCTACTCATCAATTAGTCATCAAATCAATAGTTCCCAATTTTGGCCTATAAAAGGAGGCATTTGCCATGCATTTAGGCATCTTGGTGTCCAGATCAAGATCATGCTCTTGTTTTCTCTCTTTGTATTCTTTATGCTTTGTTTTCATTAATATCAAGTTTATGCCTTTCATTTCCTT
The DNA here is from genome assembly GCA_015708895.1 of Populus ilicifolia. Classification (NCBI taxonomy): domain Eukaryota; kingdom Viridiplantae; phylum Streptophyta; class Magnoliopsida; order Malpighiales; family Salicaceae; genus Populus; species Populus ilicifolia. The sequence continues at coordinate 133,216 of SRLM01000037.1, read as the reverse complement.
TCCTTTCTTTAGTTAACTTTTATGTTCTTATTTTGTTTATCTATTTTTCTTTCTTCCATTATGTCTAGCTAAGTTAATTATGTCAAGGTGAAAAGGTTACACTAATGGTGTAAGAATAAGTATGGTATAAACTTAATATGGACTTTAATGTTTAATACTAACATGTTTTATATTTGTTATCTTGTTCACTCTTTAATACTTTGCTTGTTAAATGATTAATCTTGATTTATGTTGTATAACAATTGGTACAACAAATGCTTGGCACTTTCATAGCCCATACTGTATGGTAAAACCGACACCTGAGCTATGAAAGGAACTTGATTTGTTGTTAACATAAGTTATAATCATGAATGCTTGATGAAATTTACAAGTATTAGCATTAATTGAATAAGATGACTAATGTAATCATGTTAACAATCTATAATCTGATTGGAACCTCCTTTATGTGTGGTTTCCAATTGAACAATAAGAGTTTATACTATACTTGTTTGACATACCATTAATGGAACCTCTAACCTTGACATTTGTTATTATCATTGTTAATCCTTACTTTAATATCTCATCATCATCATCTTCTTCTTCTCTTTCTTTACTACTACTACTACTACTACTACTATTACTATTATTATTATTATTATTATTATTATTATTATTATTATTATTATTATTGTTATTATTATTATTGCTGTTATTACTATTATTATTGTTATTGTTGTTGTTGTATTGTTGTTATTTATAATTTATACAATAACCTCCCTGTGGTTCGACCCTGGTCTTGCCGGGTTATTTATTAATTCGACACTTCTGCACTTAGGAGAAGACATCAATCTTTTTGTCATGTCAATTATTATTGCTATTACTATTGTTGTTATTATATTATTGTTGTTTGTAATTTATATAATTAATCTCCTTGTGGTTCGACCTGATCTTGTTAGATTATTTATTACTTCAACACTTCTGCATTTGGGTAAAGATATTAATCTTTTAATCTTGTCATTAAACACATGTGTAACAACGATAAACTCCAAATGTTGGACCTATGTTGCCATTTTTATTACCTAAGGCATTTAAAAAATACAAAAATAAAATACATGTAAAAGATTTTTAAAAAATACCCTAAAAGTCCTTAAATTTACTTGAATGCTACTAGCTAGAAAAAATACTAGGATATCTTAAATTTCAGTGAAAATTTTAAAAATACCCTTGGTGGCGCTTGTAGCCTATGCACAACCACTATTAGAGGGAGCTGCAATTTTAGGCAAGAATATTGAATATGAATGGAAAAATCTAATAGATATCAATGACACGACTTTAATGGTAGTGGTGGTCCTTAATGGCTGGGAAGAGATGTCATGGCCTTTTTCTAATGAGATATGTTGTCAAAGGCAATGAACACCACCTAGGGTTTGCTCTTAATAAGTATGTGAGTCTTTACGAAGTGGTTTCTCCATGAGATGTAACTGAAGTTAGGAGATTTGATGAGAGAGAGAATCATAGGGGAGGAAAAGAAAGTATCTAAAAAATGCTACAATGCGGATGAAAGCATGTTAATATGGTGCCTCTAGAGCTTGTGGATCACCTGATTAGTTCTCGATTAATCTCTCGATTATGATTGGCTTGATCTGAAATTTGATTAAATGATTTTGATTGACAAATACTTATTTTAATGTGATAAGGTGCATTGGATACTCGATACACTAGATGGTGTGGCTATATAGGATTAAATAATAAATTTGATAAGGACAGAGATGGATTTGGGTTTTAATGAAGTGCAATAAGCCTTATTAGATTAGATTTAATCAAGGATTCAAATCCAATTATTATTACATCTACCGTTAGCATATTTTTGATATTTTTAAATTGTTTTTTAAATCAATAACCTATTAGGATGAAGAAAAATTAATCTTATTATATATATATGTTTACACTGGGTTTTTTATAGCCAATTTGCATTCCAATGAGTAAGAGACACATGGTATTTTAAAGAAAATTTTCACTAGCATCAATTGCTCTATTAAAAAAAAAACTTATGCATTATTAATTTTTGTATTATTATATTTTAATAATCAATATACATAGGGGTAAAACTAAAACCTCAAATCAATATTACAAAATGTTTGTTTCAATTGCTAAGAATTAAATTTGATTACTAAAAAAATAATTTCAAACATGAAAAAATATCTTTCAACCAGTATCAACTCGTTAGACCTAGTTTTGACTGAAGATGATGGTTTTGACTGAAAATGACTTGAAAATCATTTTTACCTTGATGGACATGGTTTGTCTTGTATTATCTGATGCACTTAATTTTGATAAAAAATAATGGTTTTAACTTGAAATGGTTTGAAGCTCATTTTTTAGCCCGGTTGATATGGTTTAACTTGTATTGATATGGTGGACCCGATTTTGATGGAAATGTAGCAATTAACTTAAGAAAAGAAATATTTTGAATTTTAAACTTTTCTTAATTTTTTTTGGATTTTCTCCTTTTTTAATAAAAATAGAAAACAAACATGAGGAAATCTTAGGGAACTCTCTTTACAATACTTACGACATAGTTTTGAAAAAGGCTTTACATAGTAAATATGTAAAGAAAAGAAAATGATGGAGATCTCTTGAAATGGAGAGGACTAGACAATGCATCATCTAGTCATTGTTCATTATCTTCTCCTAAATGAATTATTCTCTCAACTAGTACTTAACCAAGATGATTTGCTGATTCTAAAAACTCTTTTTCTTTTCTAGGACTAGATCCACTAAAAACACAAATATTTCTTATTTAATGACTTGAGAAACTTGTCATTTCTACACTCTTCTATATTTGTTAAATGTACGGGTTGAGTAGAAATGAAAGGATGGAAAAAAGGATTTTATATATGAGAAATTAAAAAGGCAATCATATCATCTATATATAGGTCAGTTGGAGTCTTATACTCTCTCTCTCTCTTTCTTTTATTTATTTATTAAAAAAATATGTATATATAGGTGGTTGTGATTATGGCTCACATCTTCCCTTGGTTTTATGTCCAAAAACAGCTTAAATGCCCTTTATGGGTTGGAGATAAGCTTCCCATCCAGTTTTCTTAAAAACTGGCAAATAGGGTATTTTTTTAGTTAGATTCTCAAAACCATGCCAAACATGTTCTTTATAAAAATGGGTTCATTAGTCATGAATTGCACGATGCTTATCTCGACTATAATGAGACTTAAGAGTTAATAGAAGATTATCTAAAAATTCTCTGTGTTTTGAAATAAATCCCACCTTTTGATAATTTTTATAGGTTTTGCAGATTGCATGTGATTTCTTGAATATAGTGGGCTAGTAAAATCCACTTTGTAAGATTTTTATAGTTCTTTTTTTATGAGAAATGATCCCCATGTGCCTTGGAGTGACAAAATTTAATGACATTACTTACCTCATTATTGGGAATGCATCTTTGAAATATTTGATTAGGACAATAATTGAATAAGGGTCATTCTAATAAAAGTTTTGCACCTTGCTCAAAAATTTTCTTTTATCTTCGGTACTCTAGTGAGCTGGCAAAACTTTTGAAGCAAGAAAATTAATATTTTTAGCAAACCAAGGCATTAAACTAAAAGAAAGTAGAGATTCATTAGGAAAGTAATCATTGATTGCTGTGATATTAGATGTCGAATCTGTTGTCACTTTTGATAAAAAGATCCCTATCAATATTTTTGGTGCCTTTTTCATCCTCAATTTCTTCCTAATTGGTTATGGCATGAGGAAATAGAAGTGCTAGTGAGAAATCCGTCTTTTCTTTGCAATGTTCAAATTTAACCCCTTCTTTACCCTTAGAGATTGACTTATCATATTTCTCAGAAGGTTCAAGAATTGGCTTTTGAATAACCTCAACACTACAAAGAGTGATGACTAAATTTACTTGATCCATGTGTTGACTTTCAAGACTACTTGCATTTGCATTGTATTGTCTCTTGAGATTTTGCTGTGATTTAGATGGAAACTTACCTTTCTTTTGAAAAGTGAGAACAAATATGAATTTTGCAAAAGTGTCTTTAAAATCTATTATACTTTGAGCAAGTTGAGTGTTGATTGTCTCTATTTTATTAAATGCATACAAAGTTTTCTCAAAATTTCTTATAGGAGATGGAGCATAAGGAGGTGCATATCTATAAGAATTTTGAAAGTTTATGCATTATCACTCTTCCAATTAAAATTTAGATGTTTCTCCAACCAGGATTGTATGTTTGCGAGTATGGGTTATGATTAGGCCTTTGGAAACTGTTTAAAGTATAAGTTTGTTCATCGAGACATTCCTTAAAAGAAGGCAAGGTTGGACAATCATTGGTTGATTATTCATTTATTTCATAAATTTGACACGTAATATCTTGAATAAATTTTAATTGACCACTCTTTTTTAATTCTAGTGCCTCGACTTTTCTAGTTAAAGATACAAACTTGACTTGGAGGTCATGATCTTCCCTAAGGTTGTACATACCTCAACTAAATATATGAGATTGAGTTTTACTCGATACCTTATACGTGCATGTAGTGTCCTAATTTTCAACATTTTCAACTAACAAGTTTAAGTACTCTATTGTTTCATCAGGGTCTTTATCTTCAAAAGTTTCATTGCATATTAATTCAACCATTTGCCTATCTCTAGGTGTGGGTGTTAACCCTTCATAAAAATATGAAATCAATCTCTATATTTCAAAACCATGATGAGTGAAAGTATTAAGCAAGTCTCGATATCTATCCCAACATTGGTAAAATGTTTATCTTGGTTTTTGAGTGAAAGTGATGACTTATCTTTTGAAAAAGTTTGTTCTGTGAGAGAGGAAAAACTTCTTTAAAAACTGTTGTTGCATTCCATCCCAAGCATGAATGAATTCTAGTCTCAAATTTTATAGTCATGCTTTAGTCTTATCTTTTAATGAAAAAGGAAAAAAAGCTTTAATATAATGGTGTTCATGCTATAATTTAAGTCGTTATATGTGTTACAAACCTTCTCAAATTCTCTTAAATGCAAGTATGGATTTCCAAATCCAAACTATGATAACAAGGTAAAAGTTGAATAATGTCTGGCTTAAAATTAAAATAAGATGCATCAGGAAGGAAAACTATGTATGATGGTGCACTTGTTCTTATAGGATTCATATGGTCTCCAAGTGTTCTAACAAAAGTATTCTCATTATAAAGTGATTGATTATCTTCTTCGGCTATATTTTCTGAAAATAATAAGGATACCCTACAAAGTCTACCACTTAATGTACATGACCACACTCTCATGCACGTGTAGGAATAGAATAAAAAGAAGAAGAAAATAAAAGAAACAAAGTTATATATAGAAAGTGAAAAGTAAGAATAAAATAAATATTATAATTTGTACAAAAACTTACCTCTATGGCAACAACGCTAAAAACTTGACATGACTAAAAAATTGATATCTTCTCCCAAATGCAGGAATGTCGAAAATAAATAACCTGACAAGATTGAGGTCAAACCACAAGGAGGTTAATTATATAAATTATAGATGACAATAATACAACAACAATAATAAAAAAAAAAGAGAGAAGAAGAAGATGATGATGAGGACNATAAATTATAGATGACAATAATACAACAACAATAATAAAAAAAAAAGAGAAGAAGAAGATGATGATGAGGACTCTGAGATGGAATATTAATATAAGGATTAAACAACGATAACAACAAATGTCAAGGTTAGAGATTCCACTAATGGTATGTCAAACAAGTATAGTATGAACTCTTATTATTTAATTGGAAACCACACAAAAGGGGATCCAATCAAATTATAAATTATTAACAAGATTACATTAGTCTTTTTATTCGATTAATGCAAATAATTGTAAATCCATCAAGCATTCATGATTATAACTTATGTTAACAATAAATCAAGTTCCTTTTATAGCTCGGGTGTCGGTTATACTATATAGTATAGGCAATGAAAGTGCCAAGCATTTATTATACTAAGTGTTATACAACATAAATCTAGATTAGTCATTTAACAAGCAAAGTATTAAAGAGTGAACAAGTTAATAAATACAAAACATATTAGTATCAAACATTAAAGTCCATATTGAGTGTATATTATACTTATTCTTACACCATTAGTATAACCTTTTCACTTTGACATGATAAACTTAGCCAAACATAATGAAAGAAAGAAAAATAAATAAACAAAATAAGAATATAAATAAGATAAAAGTTAACTAAGTAAAAAAAAGAAAATGAAAGGCATAAACTTAATATTAATAAAAGAAAAACATAAGCAATATAAAAAATACAAAAAGAGAAAGCAAGAACATAATCTGGATTTGGAATCCAAGATGTCTAAAAGGATGGTAAATTCCTTCTTTTATAGGCCAAAATTAGAAACTATTGATTTGATGACTAATTGATAAGTGGGTGACCAACTCTTGACTTGGTGACAATCCTTATCTTCTCTTATCTACCCAAAACGTCATTGATAACGTCAAAATTGCAACCACTTGAAAGCATGAAAGTTGTAGAAAATTATCTCGGCTTTCTAGAAAAAAAATAAAGGTCATTTGGACTTCTACAACTCTATATATGGGCCAAACACTGAATAATGCATGGGTTGTAGGACATATTTTGATTTTTTTGTTGTTGCTAAAATTTGAACTTGAAATGACCTTTTCAAATCTTAAGCTCCATATGAAAGTTATAGGCCTATGTTTTACCTTTCCATCAATATAAAGTAGAACTAAATCTAAGTTTTACAGCTTTAGATATAACTCAATTACCTAATAGTGTTTTGATTTGGACTACACCAACATCTCTTTTCTAAGTTCAGCCATCTTTTTGTCCTTTTAATTTCAGTTATTAAATTCATCAATCAATCCTTTCATTTATGTGATAGACCTGTATTTAAAATGAACATTTACCATAAATTAAAGGTATCTTATATTATTAGATATGTTATTATCAAACATGCTTTAGTTAAAAAGTTATTGATACTTTAAATGCAAAATGATGATATAAAACTTTAGTAAAAATACACTTTTAAGTACTAATCACACAACCACTATTGGAGAGGGTTGAAATTTTCTAGTGATAATTCAAGAAAACAAGGGGAAAATCTAGTAGATCTCATTGATGGTCGAAGAGTGATAATCAATGGCTTGAAGCTTTGGTTGGTCAAAGATGTAGCGGCCTTTTCTCAACAAGATACGACATCAACGATGATTAACACCATTTAGGGTTTGCTCATGATGAATAGAGGAGTCTTTATTTGGTGGTTTCTCTATGAGATGTAGCTAAAGTTAAGAGATTTAATAAGGGAGAGTTGTTGATAAAGAAGAGAGAGTTTCTAAAAAATATATAGTATGAACGTGAGCATGGTAATCTAGTGCCTCTAGAGCTTGTAGGTTACTTGATTAGTTCTGGATTGATCCCACGATTATGGTTAGCTTGATCTAAAACTTGATCAACAGTCATGATTAACAATATTTGCTTCGTTGTGATAAAGAGCATTAGGTACTTGGTGCCTATGTAATGTGGCAATATAAGATCAAAGTATAGATTTTTTAAGGGATGAGAAGGATTTGCTTTTTAATTTAACATGGTAAACCCTATTAGACAAGATCCAATCAAGAATTCAACTCTAATTACTATTACATTTATCGATTGACATATTTTTGTATTTTTTAATTTTTTAAATCAATAAAAAAAACTAAAAAAGAAATGAATATTACCTTGCCCTTCTTAATAGTCATATTACATTTCTCTTTATTCCCCCCTTCTAAACTTTACACCGCCTTTTATAACTAATATATATAGGAGACATAATATTTATGTTAAGTGAGTAGAGACACAACAAGAAACACTAAGCATCTTAAAGAAAATTTTCACTTGTATCAATCATTCCATTGAAAAATGAAGTTCTGCATTATTAATTTTTTTTACTATATATATAATAAAAAAATATACATTTAGGGGTAAAATAAAAAACTCAAATTAATATTAGAAAAAGTTCATTTCAACTACTAAAAATTAACTTAAAACTCTAAAAATTATTTTTCGATTAACATCAACCTAATGGACTCAATTTTGACCTAAATGATGGTTTTGATCCGACATAAGCAAAAACTCATTTTTGACCTTAATTAACCTGAATTGACCCGTTTTGATTTGGAGGACTCACTTTTCACCCAAAACAACCTAAAATTCATTTTTTTACCCTGGTTGATATTGTTTGATTTATATTGACCCAAAACAACCTGAAATTCATTTTTGATTGAAAATAATAATTTTCACCGAAAATGATGATTTTGATCTAAAATGACTTAAAACTCATTTTTACCTCGATGACATGGTTTGACTTGTGTTGACCTGATGGGCCTAGTTTTTATAGTAATATGGTGATTGAACTGAGAAAAATATTTTTAATTTTTAATTTTTTTAATATTTTTGTTCTTTTTTCAATAAAAATTAAAAACTAATAAAATAAAATAAAAATTTAGAGGAACTAAAATTGAATTATTACAACTCTAACAAAGCCTTCATGAACATCTCCAACTTACCTAGGAAAAACTCCATCCATGTCTCCATAAAGATTTTCACATCTTTAAATAATGATTATGAAAATCTCCATATAATGTTTGCTCACACATGTCTCCATATTTATATTTATGTACCTTTAGTGAAAATACTTTTTTAAGTACATAAATATTTAAAATTTTCTTTAAAATTAAAAGACTTGGAAGCTACCGATGTATAAAATATTTTTTTTAAATATAGTTCTTTTGATTTGACCTAAATGACTCGACAATTACTAGTTTGCATGGCAAAAAAACTACATATATCATGAAAAACAATTCACCTCCCCTCCCTTTCTTTCTTTACTTCATTATTGATTAATCATATATCATAAAGATCTCTACTAATGTTATTTTTTTCACCTATGTTATTTTTTAATTTTTTATAAATAGAACATATGACACAATAATTACTCAATGAAAAAAATTTAAAAAAAATATTACCAGTAATATATACATTTAGTAACTAGTAATGAACATGACACAACATCTCATAACTTAATTTTTTTTAAAATATTTTCCTTCTTTATAAAATAATTTGAAAAATTAAATATATAAATACACCAAGTCATCGTAAAAGAAAACTAGGACAGTACGAGTTCTATGTTTCAGGTCTTAGATTTCATATACAATCTATACATATAATCTCTCTTCACATACTACACTCTTCCCATATTTTTTCAATTTGAGTATAAGAAGGTTTCTTATTCCAAACTAGGACTTGCTTTGTAGAAAAAGCCCATATATAACAATCATGAGGTTTCTTACAAGTAAAAAATTTATCAAAAGATTATTACATAAGAGTGAAAAACCTTAATAATATTGAATAGATAAATAAAAATAGAAAAACTTGTCCATTCAAAAGAAAAAATTAAAATAATACTGAATAGAAAAACAAATATAGAAAAAAATTAAACTAAAAAGAAAAAAAAGAAAAATAATTAAGTAAAATATTTATTTTTCCAAAAGATTTCTACATAAAAAAGAAAACATTTTTATCCATCCACATTATATTACTTATAAATATAATTGAGCGTTTTTTTGGTTCTGCCTATCACCACTCAATTTCATAGAAGCGGACAAACATTTTTTTCTTTTTTTTAAATATTACTTCAATAAACATGTTCGTGGAAGAACAAAAAATCTGAGTGAATCTAAATTTGTCTGGAGCCCAGAAGATTAGAACTCGATAGCATGGACTAAAGCCCAAACAATCTGGGTCTAGCCCACCTAAGAATGGCTTGGGCTTCATGAAAAGGCCGGCATCGTTTCAGAATAGCGGGTCTTCATTGATGATGTTTTGGGTCCCTTACAGGGAAGAAACAAAGAGTTCATTTCAGTGAAATTGAGCCTGATCATGCCACTCTTTTGCCTTGTATAGGCAACAAGACGGTATCAGAAGAAAGGCAAGCCAGGTACTGTCTGGCGCTCCAATTAAATTAAAATATTTTTTTATTAAAAAATCAAATAACAAAAAAATCTAGATTCAGAAAAAAACATATAGATAGGTAAAATTATAATATATTAAATTAATTTAGATCAATTATATTAATCTACTAACTAATAAAGCATAGACACAAAATAATAATATATTAAATCAATTTAGATTATATTCACTTATTAATCCTATGATACTTATTTGATACTGAAATAATTCTAAAAAAATAATTTAAAATAAAATATAAGAACTAATTAATATTAAATAAAAAATTTTTAAGCAAAACCTAATAAAAAAAAGTCTTGCAAAAAAGCACAATCTATAATATGAAAAAGATATTTTTATAATTCATGTTTTAGTTTCTCAAACACGAACAATTAATGTATAAATTATGAGTACTGTCCTTGAACTCGCATTAATGGTGCTTAAAAAATATCACTTGTATGAGAAAAAAAGGGATGGAAAATAATCTAGTCTTTCTCTATTTAATTATTTAAAACATTTGTTATCACTCGTTAGTGAGTTATCTCTGTATTATTATTAGGGTTATTTAATTCGAATAATGAATTTCGGGTCTTGTCTACGAAGTGATGCTCTGTGTGATTAAGTAGGTACGTGTTTTATATTGTAGTGGATTGGACAGACATTTCATGTCATATCATAGCTAAAAAGAAGGAATAAACAAGTAAAAAACCTAAAAGCGCGAACGTTGAAAGCTTGATTCGAACCTTCAGAGGAAGGTCAACAAATTTTAAATCCAACGCATTAACAACTCAGACACACAAACAATTGGTTCCCACCTTAATTTTAAAGAAAAACATTTGCTTTTGCACCCAAAAAAAAACTTGTTGACATGTCTCAATCTGACCAGAAAACTGGGGGGGATAATTTTTGGATATAAAATTTAATTCTTGACCCAGAGACAATTAAACAACAACATGAAACTTTTTCTAAACCATATAATAATCCTAAATCAAACTCAAAAAAAATATAGGGAAGATGAAGTTCAACATGAATTGATAAAAAGCTTTTTAAGCCCAAATCTACTCTTTGAGGAAAGTGTACAGCAAAAAAAATCACTTTTATAAAATTGAATTTTTTAATAAAACATATTGACATAAAAAATAATACATTTTTTAATTGAAAAATGGCTAAACCGATAGTTTTTCTTTTCTCGTTATTTTCGAGCAATTTTTTTTCTTCTCGAGTTGAAACGTAACAAAAAATGAATGATGCTTGCAAAAAATAAAATAAAATTGAGGACGGAAAAGGAAAGAAAATTGATATGTGGAGCTATAGTGAAATATATAGGAGTTTTAGAATGTTAACTAAGAGGAAGAGGCGGTATTATTCCAGTGGGGAAGTGTTTAGAGGTAAAATACGTGATATAAAAGCGCAATCACATAATTGAAATTAATGGAATGGCTCGGAGGAAGAATCTTGTCATGTGAGCTAAACATTAGTATATTGCTGATTAATTACTGTGTAGAAGTCGAGCTGTCCAGGCTTCCTTGTTATGACAACGTGTACACCGATAGTTTAATACTTGACTGAATAATATCACTGTATATCAACTTGTTGCTCGTCTTTTATATATATAGTTTGAACGGAAAACGTGATGCGCAGCGGAAGATGGTACAGGGCAGGGAGCTGGCAGTATAATCGCAGAACCGAGGAATATACGAGGTAAAACATCGTTGTTGAGGTTTTGTATTATGTGAAGCAAGGGGGAATGCCCTAATTGCTGATAATAGAAAATTGTCGGATCTTTCTTGCATGACGTCCCCCAAATTGCTTAAGAATCTTGGTCCGAAAGACAAGGAGTAAGCATGCCACTAGGCTGATCGGTAAAAGACTAAAATTGCCTTTATTTCGATGAAAAACAACGGTGGGGCTTCAGTGCGCATTGTGATCCGCCCTTGATTAAGGCAGGATTTACACGGGGGAGGAGGGGGGGTACGCCGTTCACCAACAAACCCTCTCTCCGTTACATTTTGTTCTGGGGGAGAACACTGTACCCTTCATGGCATTACATATTAATAATGCTTATCTATCCGATTGTTTTTGTATTTAAAAAAAATAGAAAAATTAAAATTATTTTTTTCTTATTTTAAATTAATATTTTATAGTTTTTTCAGATAATTTTAGTATACTGATATAAAAACAAATATCAAATATACTCTATGTTAGGTTGGAAAACGTATTTTGTTCTCTTATTTCTTTAACTGAAGGGGATTAATTAACAATTATAAAGCATTATTTAAATATATTTATAAATAAAAAATATTTTAAGAATAATTATTATTATTATAATGAGAAATAAACAAACTCTAAATCAAAATCAACGCGGAACTTGACAACAGCGAAACCGATTGATTTTTATTTTTGAGTTCTTATTTTTTTTTAAAAAGCACAGTGGACAGAACTCTTAAAATTCTCAAACATAAAGTCGCTATTCTTATTTTTCTCTCACAAGCCGCTTAAACTAAAAAAACCTAAACCCCAAGTCAACAAATTGATGCTCAGTACACATCGCTGCACATTCTCGTTCATTTTGGCTGAGAAGGTTCAAAAAATGACAGCTTTGGAGGTTGGGGGCAGAGCCGTGAAAGGGGAGGAGCAACCGATTTACAAATCAGGGTCAGAAGGAGAGGTCCAAATAGAGGCGGATAGTAAACGTCTAGATTTCCAACCTAGGACAAGCCTGTTGCTAGCCAATTCCTCCACCCTGTACCCATCATTGAAAAGCCCCAGTAAAAGCTTCGCCTGGCAATGATTGGCAAAGCTTATTTTGATTGGCTGAAACCCCACCGCAGCCAACCTTTCTCCCCACGAGCTACCCTCTTCTCCACGCGCCGAATAGATCCGAGCCAATGACCCAGCAATTCGGGGCCCCAAAAACACTCTCTCAACTAGAGCGCGAGCCCGACCCTGCATCGGGAAACCCGCCTCCATAGAATCATAAAAGGCAGAGTAGTGGTGCAATGAGTCCATGAACCGGCTCACAAACCCTCCATCTCCAATGGGGCCCACCTCCTCTTCCACCATGGCTATCAACCTCGTGTTCAATGTCTTGGCTCCGGATAAAAACGAAGCAACCGAATCGGGTGCCCGGTAACTAAAATGAGGGAGCTGCAACATACAATTCATAACCAATGCCTCCCCTCGAACCAGCTTCAAAGCAGACGGTCTGAATGTCTCATCAGAGTCCAACCTACACTGATGGAAAGAAAAGGGTTGACCAATTGATGCAGCAAAGGCCACTAAACGACGTCCCGTTTCTTGGACAGTCCCAATAGACCTCCTACCACTACCACCCCTTGACAAAGCTGTGATCCTAAGATGTGGGGTTGGTGGGCCATCCTTCCTGGAAACTAAAGCTTGCATCAAGGAAGCCCATTGGATCCCTTCCATGATATCGTAGTCCACAATATGAATCCTTCTATCATCAGCTACGGCTTCTAAAATAGCCTGATTGGCAGTGAAATGCCCAAACTTGACATAAGGCGACATGTCTTGCAATAGCTGAAAGGCCGCGAGAACATCACTTTGATGATGATGATGTTGAGGATCGTCGCGATGGTGATGATGGTAAGGCCCACTGTTGGTTGCCGAAAGATGTTTATTACTGTGAATGCTTCCACTGCCTTCTAGTAAGCCTTGCAAGGCGTCAGTGAAATAAGCAGCTAATCTTTCCATGTTGGTTCCATCATTTGGGGACACCAACTCCTTGAGCCGAACCAATATCACCCGAGCCAGATCACGGTTCTTGTTTAGACCGGTAAGTGCCTCGGCCGCAGCCATCAATAGATGAACTAGCCGCAAACCCTTCAAATCGTCGCTGCAGCTTGTTTCTTCATCCACAAGCAGAGTGTCACTTGTGGACATGGAGTTGCTTGTGTCTGGTGTCAAGCGATTACCTTGATTCATTAACGCTCCATCATCCATCATGGAATCGATGAGATCTTGAAAGTCATCTTGGGCACCTGATAAGGCCTCCCAGTCCACCATGGGTGACCAATCATTCCAATTGCAGCCATGGTCATTTTCGGTGGAAGTGGTGGGGGTTGTGGTGGTGGTTATGCTGCTATAGCTGGAAAAGTCGAGCTCAAATTTGGCTCCATCTATAGCCATGGCCATGGTTCAGCTGAACTAATAAAACTAGCAAATGTGTTACGATGAGTAATTGTGTGTATCAACTTGGGGCTTTGGAGAGAGGAAGGAGCTGAAACAAGGGCCAGCGAGGGACGCAAAGCAATTGTCTTTAAGGCTTTAATTAAGATATTATCGACTAAGCTCGGGCTATTGATTCCATGGTTGTTTGGTTTTATATACACATTTCAGGGGACTTAATCCGGCAGTGCTCTTTACACTGATGCCCTTGCATTATCGAATATTATCGTTAACGGCACACTATTTTATTATTATTATTCGAACAAAAGTGCTAATTTTTTCCAACGGGGTTACTCCTGATGAGTTCCATCTCGAAAATGAAATCATGACTTATTACTCAATGTTAAAATTATAATTATTTTATTAAATATGATCCATGTTCTATAATTTTAATTTCTCTTCTTATAATAAATGTTACATAATTTAATAAGCAAATTTTATTAAAAATTTAATATTGCTAATAGTAACATTATCCCTTTAAATATATTTTTATAAGAGGAACCTCCTTGCATGATATTACTTAATAATCGGGCTTCAAATTTATTTTCTTCCTTATTGTCATCTTCTTAATTTTTTTAAAAAATGTTGATTAGATTAATTTTTGAATTGATATTATTATTCAGATATAACTAACTTCTAGTTGCTTGAAGTAAATTAAACAAATAAAACAAACACGAATAAAAATTAAGATCAAATTTCAAAGTTGATTTAATTGAAGATTTGAATTATGGATAGGCGAGTTAACTTAAATCGATTAATATCTTAATATTTTTTTAAATTTAAAATAATATTGTTTTGGTAAACCATGAGTTTTTACTAACCGAGCATGGATCAGGGCATAGAGCCGACAGGCAATCAGGTTGGTCCACTGAACCACCCAGTGATGTCTTATAATTGTTATTTTAGTAAGTTTTAGGCAGTGGATTTACAGAAAGGCGGGGAGAAAAACAAAGAAAATCATGTGAGCATATTAATTACGGAACAGATGAGGGGTGTGGGAGCAAAATCTCCACTGTTAGGTTAGCGGCCTCCACATAAATGACAGAGACTTAACCGTATACTCTTAGGGTAGAAATCATCAAAGTGTTAACCGCACATGCAAGCATAAACCATATATATACAGCCAAGGCCCCGTAAATCAGAATGGCAGTTACGATTCAGTTACACAAAAAATGTCCAAAGCCACTTTGAGTTTGACTAGGCACTCTTTCTTGACCACGTCAGCATGGATGCCATGTCATCATTTGCCGGCAGGACCCGGCCAGTATCTTCGTTGCTCACTCGAGTTCGGTTTCATTGCCGTAAGAATGTTTGGTATCCTGTAAGCAAGGTTTATCAGGCGGCTCCACCTCCCCTACCTGGCTAATCTCTCAAGTCGAGTCTGATATGATGGAATTGATTAGATGATTTTTACCGTTAGATTGGTTCAAACGGGGTGGATCCTATCTTAGCATACGTGGAATTCTTGCCAGTGTATTTATATGTTTAGCAAGTACATGAATAGTGTACTATACTCGTTCGAGTAGATTTGTGAAGGCCGATCCGGCCTTGAGATAGATGCAAAGTGAGACAACAGGAAAATTCAGGAGGATGCCTTTCAGTCAGTTTAGAAGTTATTTTTTGGTGGTATGATAAATGCGTGGAGTGTGGTCCAAAATAGCACAAATAATCAGCTGTGTGTTTATTGAAATGAAAAATAATGGAGCTGCTGGGAACACGAATTGCGTCTGCCATCGCTTTAATTTCTTTATTTGTTCAAAGTCATGCTGCAAAAATCTTCATTGATAATAAATAGCGGGTAGTGCCTATTGACAATCATGATGCATTTTCTTTTTAATATTGATTTTGCTCGTAAACTATTTGTGAATAGAAAACCCATCAGATGGCTAGGATTGCAGTGATAAAGTCCGGCATCCAAGATGTTGGAGTAAGTATTATTATCCAGTCAAGGTCAGCTCGGCAACCCATTGATAAAGACGGTGAAATTCTGAGACATGGTTCGGGAACCCAGTGTTTAGTGTATTTTTTAATTTAAATTTATTTTTTTATATTTCAAATAATTTTGATGCACCAATATCAAAATTAATTTTTTTAAAAATAAAAAATTATTTTAATATAAAAATACTTTAAAAATAATCACAGGAGAGAAAAATAACTAAAAACCTAACCATTGAAAAAAAATGGAAATACGATACAGTGAAGGATGAGCTAAGTGTGGCGTAAGACGTGGCAGCATTTGGTCTCTTGATCGAATCACAAATGTTTTTTATTAATCGAACGGCCGGCACGCAATGAACAGTATGATAAAGATACGTAGCCGAAAGGGACGCATCCGCTATTGTAGGTCAGGGGGGGCTGGAGTCCTGTTCGGACGGCCCCTTGCGCCAAGACCAGTCAAAGGCGGTTTAATTATGATTTTATTATTATTTTAAATTATGATTTTTTATATATTTCTTGATTTTTTATATTGTAATATTAAAAATAATTTTTTTAAAATAAAAAATATTATTTTGATATATTTTCAAGAAAAACACTTTAAAAAACAATTTTTATTATAATTTCAAACAATACCAAAATTAAAGACATCTCATGTAATTACAACTAAATGACATACATTTGGATTACAAAAAATGGATGAAACGTTAATTCCCGTTTTTAGCTCACATGGAGTGGCAAAATAAATTAAGATTGACATTTTTTTATATTTATTTTCCTAATAAATTATAGATATTCAAAAATTTTAATGAATAAAAAATAAGTATCATTGAATCAAATTCAAGCCCAAATAAAAAAAAATTAAAATTTTGAAATTTAAAATTCATCAATTATAAGTATAACATGAGCTACTACTAGCTACTAACTAATAGCTATTCTGTTGATCAGTGCCCTGGAAACACTTACATGTTTTTTTTCATATAATTGATGGAAAAAAACTGTAAATACTATATTGGATTCTCAATCACATCACATGTACAACTTCAATCTTTTCCTTAGTAAAACAAAGGTTATGAAAAATATTTTTTTTACGTTATATAAAAAATTATAATATAAATTCGGATAGTAAATTTAGATTATAAAATTATAAAATCATAAGTAATTTTTTAATTAATTATATATTAATAATTTTAGTCAAGAAATTAAATTAAATTAAAATATAATAAAATAAGTCAACAATAATAGAATTAATTAATTAGTGATCTAAATAAAATAAAAATCACTGAAAGATATGAAGCATATGTAAACCTACCTAATGACAACGTAATTGTTTCAATCACAATAAATCATGATAAACTCCTTTTAGGTTGCAAGCTAATAGGTTTAAATTAGTAATTAATTAACATAAATTTAATAATAAAATAAACCCTTAAACAATGTCTAATGCACTAGAAAAAATTTAAATTAAAAATAATTATTTAAAACTAAATAATAAAATAGAATAAAAAAAATTCATGTTAAATTTTTTCCATATAACCTGAATCTTTAATTTTTGTATATTATTGACAGATTTGAGTCATGATTTCAAACATGTCATTCTCTCTCGTTTAGATGAACTATAGGACCTATAATATATAGCTGAAAAGTTTTAGATGTTTAGTTTCTATCCTAACTTTAATCGAAGTAAAATTCCATCAATAGTTGTAGATATGTCTCAAACAGTACATAGAGGTATTGTTTAATATATTTGACAATACTAGTGTATTAGATTTGACCCTTGAAAATATTATGTTTCCTAACTCTATTTGACCTGAAAATTTATCATAATATATTTTTATATATCTAATATTTTCTTGTTAAATTTCAACTTTATCCACTAGATGATTTGAAAGATATGCTTAATCTCACAAAACTAATCAGCAGACATTTTAAGAGCAAATTTAAACCTAACTTAGTTCATATCATAAATTTAGTAAACTAGTAAAATTAAACTGAGTTTACCAATTTTATTGGTTTTGAGTTTTTAGTCCGATTTAGCATATTAAACACATATTGACTCGTAAAATCATAAAATTTTACAATTAACTCGTGATTTTAACAACCTTGTATATAAATATGATTTCACTTGAACCGAAAGCAACTTCAACAATCCATCTTTGATTATCAAAATTTGCAACCAAGCTCTCTTACTTAACAATGTAAGAGTACTTGCCTTTTTTTTTCTTTATTAAAAAAGGTCTCAAGCAAGGCAAAGTCATGAATTTTTCCGCTCTTATCTACCAAGAAAATACATATAATGGTTTTCCAAGATCTTTTATTAACTCATATACATAAATTTATCAAGTTAATAATAAAGTTTCAAATCAAATACACAACAAAAAAATATTAAAAAAATTTCAACATAAAATTGAAAAAAAATAGTAAAAATAAACAACATTATCGAATTTGCATCCTTTAATATTTTATAAAATATAATTTATCTATGATCTAATTTGAATCGATATCATCAACAAGCTCTCAATCAATTTAAATCATCCTAAAATTTTCTAAGAATGTTTGTTTCATTTTATTGCAAAACATAGTTTTAACATATTTTATAGCTAAAAATGTTCACTTAGTAGTAGTAGTGGAAACATGTAAAGTCAAAATACAACAAATCAACTTGTTAATCAAATGATTGTGCTATGATTTATTTGTCTCAATTAATCCTTAATATAATTTGGAAATGATAGACATATATTTTGAAAAACTCTCATAATGAATCAAATCAATCTAATTATGTTGTAGCCAAGACCTAAAATAATACATCTCTTATTCATTGAAATCTTTAGAGAAAAATTTCTCAGCAAGTTTGCAAATAGTATCAACTTTAAATGATTTAAAGTTGTCCAAAGGTTCTAAAACAGAGTTAAGTATAAAGAGTTTCAATGTTCTATCATTGAATTTATAATCTAACTCTTCCAACTAAAAATCTATCGCTAAGTTAAACATGTTATCATGGTAGTGTTGGTAAATTGTCATTGATCCTTATTGCTGAATGAATGACTTGTATTCTTTTTAAATAAAACATTCATATATTGTATGCCAATCTCATATTTATGTAAATAGATTGCACATGTGTAATGAGAAGATCAAATCTAGCATTTTTCAAAGTTTGAAGTAATACTTTAATAATTGATATAAGATTCATTACATTTAATATGTCAAGAGATTTTAAAGCTTGATAAGATAAATCTGTAATTCCTACTATTTTATGCATCTAATACAAGATGAATATAAATTTAAAAGATCTTATCACAATCAAACAATCACCAGCTTCTCCATGTATAGAGTTAGAAGATCCCTTTTGAATTATATTTTTAAGCATGATAATAGTTGCATACACTATACAAATATATTATGAAATAAATAAAATCACAATAAGAGCTCTACTGAGTAGTTTTTTTTTATATATAAATTATCAATTTGATTAGCCCATCTCCTACTCTCACATTCTCTAGTAGCTATCATATATGTAATTTCTACAGCCTGAGCAAAATATAACTCATTATAATGTTTATGAGAAGCACTAATAAGATTGATAATAGTTGTTAATTTAAAAAAAAATAACTAAATAAAATCTCATTTCTTACTATTGTAACTAATGTCAATTATAGTCGGCCGGCAAAAGAATGCACATAATATGCTTAAGGGCAATATTTAAGAAATAAAGCTTATAATCCATTCCACACACCACATATATTATTAGCATTATCATACCCTCAACCTTTCATATTAAGGATATACAAGTTATATCTAATGAGCACATCAAAAATCTCTTTTTTGAGTGTTAAAGTAGTAGTGGTATCTAAAACATACACCATATATAAAAAAAACTCGTGAAAAACCCTAAATGTCAATAAATCTTAAAGAAATAATTATTTATTCTTTATTTGATGTATCTTTTGCTTCATCAACCAAAATACAAAACTTTTCATCTTCAACTTCTTCACAGATTTTTTCCTCACTTTGATTCATGAGAATATGCAAAATTTCTTTTTAAGTAGTTAATAATGTATTTTGAATTTTTGGAGCTTTTTCTAAGAAACATCAATCAATTTTATCATCCATTCTCCCTATAAGTCTTATCACCTCCATAAAACTGCATTGATTACTAAAAGATGAAGATTCATCATCACTTTTAAATGCGTATGCTTGTAAACTAAGCCATCAAACACTTTTGATTATTGTCATTAATCGTGACTGATTTTTCTAAACTTTTTTTATGAATTTATGCATTCGACACTTTATCAAAATGTGTACCTACTTTCATTAAATCTTTAATAGATTTCACATCATTATGATATTGTGAAATGGAAGTTCCCACATGCATCAAAATTACATATCTAACCCTATCACTAACTATCTTGCAACTTTTAAAGCCTTCAGTAATTAATATAGAATGGTGAGGCACTTTATTTTCAAAAAGAAAGTATGGAAAACAAAATGTTACATCGTTTGATGAAAAGTACTCCAAGCAAGGAAATTGATCAGCTCTAAACAAGGAAATTGATCAAAGCAACTATACTAAAATCAACATTATTGTCTCCTTTATGCAGCCCTTGAATACTTTGCTAACTTAATTTGATATGGATCTATTTTAATATAAATTCTTCTAATTTTATCTTGTTGATTAATAAGATGCTACCACAATGGAATCTGAAACCTAAAATCTTATTTAAGAGTATTAACATCAATTTCAACTCTATTGAAGGAAAATATCATATACTAATTGATGTTTGTTCGCTTAGTTTAAAGAATGAAAATATAGTTTTTCCTTTTATTACTTCTTTAATTTTCCATTATAATTTATAACTTATTAAAGGGTACATGAAATAAGAACAAATAAAAAAAACAAATTGATGATATGAATATGAATGATATGATCTAAAGAGATAAAAGACATGAATAATTTATTTTGTCAATTGTTACTAGTGTATTAGACAAGGCTACATGTGTTAGCAAACAAGGTAGCAAAGCTTTAAAAACTATTGTTTTTCTCTTATTTCCAGCCTTCTATAATTATTTTATCTCTAATTCTTACATTTATGTGTAGTCTTTTCTTCTTAAAATCTTTTTCCTTTTTTTCTTCTTTTTAAGTTGAAGTCAAGATTTAAAAAGACATATAAAATGTAACCATGCCAGTTATTGTTTTATCAACACAAATTCCTCAATTTTGATTATGTAATATCCAACTAGCAAAAGAATTTTTTTTTTTTCACAATACCCATCTACCTTTAAAGTGTCAAAAACTATAATGATGATTTAAAGATGTTCGGAACTAAAAGCCAAGTAGATAATCGAGTTTATGGCATTTCAATACCAAAATCAAAATTCAAAAGGTTGTAAAAGCATTTATCCATGAGGCAAATAAAACCTTTAATATTAGGTTGATTGAAAATTATGTTTTATAATTTATTTTAATTTACACTTTATGGTATTACTCTAGTCATATAACATGAGTTATGGACTTGATAGATTAATTTGGTTGACGAGTTATTTTTTTCTTTTTTAATTGATTTTTTTCTAAATTTATTTTTCAATGTTGGGTTGATTGAGAATTTAGCTTCATAATGTATTTCAAATTTTTATGTTATCATGATTTTATGATCTAAGTTAAAAATTTAACAGGTAAACTTAGGTTGATTCATATCAATCTAAAATATTATCATCTCAATATTTTTTTAATAATGATATCATTTTCAATTTTTTTAATCAAACAATGTTTTTATTGGTCATTTAAATTGACTTTAAACTAACAAAATTGATCAAATTATATCAGATAAACTCTTTTTCTATATATATATATATATTAAAGTGTTGTAATGTTCTTGTTCTTCTAGCAAAAAATAAATAAATAGAAAGAGAGTTACTTTTAATTTTTAATTTTTTTTATTTTTTTCTAACTAGCTAGTATTTAAGAGTGACTTGCAACGCATCTGTGAAGTCTGAAATTTATAGTACTAAAAGTTAATTTAGAGTGTGTATGGTATTACAGTTATTGTTGTTGTTGTGGTTTGAAAAAAATATATGTTTGGTTAAAACTATACTTGAAATTGAGGTTGAAGAAAAAATAGTTTTAATGTATCTGATTAAAAATATTTTTGAAATTGAGGTTATAAAATAATTTAATATATATATATATTAATATTGATTGTTTTTAATTGAAATATTGTGGATTTAACTGTTGTTATTACATCATAAAATAAATCATACTTTATACATAAAAAAATTACTTAAAAAAAACTATTTATAATTTCATTATATATAAAATTCATATGATAAGAACTACAAAATTAAGTAAAATATTATCAAGAATAAAATTAAAATTATAGTATGATTAAATTTAATTTACCTTAAACTAATTTAAAAAAAAAATATTGTTCACGTGAGTGAAATCAATTAACTATAATAGATTTTTTTAAAAAAAACTATTCAATAAACAATGGATATATACCTCCACTGTTGCCAAAAAAAAATCTGTTTGGTGAATAGTGGAAGTATACTATACTGTTTACTGAACAATAAATCGGATTTTAGCTATATAAAAAGTAACTCCTAGCTGATTTTTTTTTTTATGTTTTAAAAATAATAGAATATAGGCCCCATAAATTAACCAAATAACTGAATAATTTATTAATTAACCAAATAGCTTGTTGTCTGAAATCACAGGAAATGTGGACGCTTGCCAAACGGTTTCTCAGTACTTCGTCTATCTCATACTAAAGACTAAGGACAATATTCTAAGAAGACTTTAAATCCCTTTTAACTGCGTTCTCATGGCTCACTTTTTTTTATAAGAAAAACCCATGTTTATTACATTATAGATATTAAATTAATATTAATATTAATTATTTGGAAACAGGGTTTTTTTCATTTAAAATTGTACTTTATATGCTTGCCAGCGATTAGATAATGTAACGAACCAAATTTGCTTGCACCTAATTCAAAACTCGCCTTCTTGTGATGGCCTCATGTTATTCTTCCAGGCCAATATAACAATCATCCGTCGCCATTTCAAAAAGTACATTTAATCAAAAGAGCTGTTTTAAATAAAACATAATAATAACAATAATTAAAAGCTTAATTATATCTATTTCGTCAACTCCAGTTCCTTTTTAACGATTTTAATTTTAAGGCATAAACAATCTTCTCCAAGTTCCATTGGATGCAAACTGAAGATCATCATTACATGCACTTTAATTACTATTATTGTTATTTTTTAATAGGATACTATATTAAATATATTTTTCATTATAAATCTGAGGCGATATTGATTTATATGCCAATCTTCTTCAAGTTTCATTATTGCTCTTTTTTTTTTTAATTATTATTAAGAGAGCTAAATGCTGATTGAAGTATAGCCTAATTTACTATTTGATTACGAATTGTCCAAAACAAGCTGCCCATCACCAGTTAGTGGTGATGAAAGCACCGGCATTAAACATTCACAAATCGAAGTCAAAACACGATATTATTGGTGTTCTCTTTGTAAGCTATATATATTCAAATAGATAGCTGTTGAATATAATTATATATAGCCCACAATTTATTTTATTTTTACCATATAATTATATGCCCTTCCTGTCAGCTTCTATTATTAAAAGTTTTGTTCCACAGATGTATTCTCTGGTATATACCTAGTAAGAGATAAGATCCATTGTCTATCATAAGGACCACGAGATTCCATTATCTAAAATATTCTTGATGTGCAGTCGTCCTGATGTAGCATATGTTTATGTAAATTAATTGAGCCCCTTAAATAATTTCATTTGTTGGCAAATCTGACCTTAGCAATATGATCTAAACCCGACACAAAATTATGTCTGCAACTTTTTTTAAAAAAAAACGAGAAGCAATTGGTGTTTCTAATTATGTTTTCCGTTTTTCATATGTTTTAGAACCACATATTCTGTTAACAATCTAGGAAACTTGGAGTTCATGTCAATTTAAATCAAGCCAGTACTAGCTAGTGCTGATGGTTTCAAAGCATGATTTGAGATTTTCGTATGTTGAAGAAACACGTTAAGAAAGGAAATATAAAAGTTACAAGAAAAATAATATGAATGATAGTTAAACATGTAATTCATTTCATGCAGAGGAGGAGGAGTTAAGTCAATAACATTTTATCAAGTCAAAATTAAAATTTGTTTTGATAATATGTTGGGGGTGTGAAAAGCATCATTTTTTATAACGAAATAGTATGAAAACTATGGTTGTGGGTTATGTTTATTAAATAGAGTTGTTTGAGCATCATATTTTGAGAAAGAAGATGGAATGAACACAAGTTGTTATAGGGTAAGATTGGGGTCCAAAAGAAGGTTAAAATAAACAGCTCAAAAAATAGTGTAAATGAAGTTATTTAGGTGATCTTACAAAAGAAGGAAAATTAGGCAATGATAGCCAAAAATGAAAGATACTGCATTTGAGAGAAGTTCTAGATGCAGAAAAATAATAGGTTGGTTTACACGTTTAAGTTAGGATTATATATTGTGGATGAATATGTGCAAGAATAGATACAAAGTTTGAACTTCTCAAAATGTGCTTAACAATGTCAATTTCCTTTAATTGGGTTGAAGTTATGAATTGAATAAAAATTATAATAGCATTTTTATAATGAATTCGTTAGTTATAATAATATTGGCCTTGTTATTACAAGAGAGACTATAAAAGTTAGGCACTAGTTAGGAGTAACTAATTGTTTATAAGTTTAAAAAAAAATAAGATACCTTATACCATTTTTATAATGTTATAAAATCATATAACTGTACATTAAAGACCTTAAATGTATATTTGTATGTTGATTATTGAAATAAAAAAATATAAAATGACAACTAAAAATATCATGAATAGTATATTAGCATTCTTTTATAGATGGTCAGGATCATTTGTAACTTGTAGTTGACCAGATTTTCATATCATTTTTATGGATAGCAAAAACTAAATAAGTTAATTGTTATAAGAAAAATTGTATTATATTTAAAATGAAGTTAAAGATATAATTTTAGAGGTAATATTTAATCTTTAATATTTGTAGTTATAATGTGTGTTTATAACAATGTATGTTCATTTTAGGATCTTCACACACTCGAAAAAGTTATAATTTTTCTTGTTTATTTTAATCTTTAACTTTAGGTAAGAATATGTAAATGAAAATTAAAATTACCTATTATTTCATGTAATCAAATTAGTAGGATTTTGTCATGTAAATGAATTCAATGCATGATATGATTTTATGTAATCAAATTAATCTATAATTGTGTAAATTATATGTTTAAATATTATATCCATATATGTGTTAAATGTAAGGTTGAAAAATGATAAACTTACTAAGGGAGAGATGATAATTTTTATGATGGGAGTAACCTTGAGGCTACCTTTGCATTGTATGGGTTTATGGTCTAAAATGGTTAAACCAAATCATATATGTTAAATTAAAATGAGGTTTTTGTAGGTTGAATTTTTTGGAACATTATTGTTAAAATGAAACTTTGTTAAAGTTTTGGTAAAATTAATAACAATCTGAATTGATCCCAAATATGATATTAAAAAGGAATTCAGGACTGTTGAAATAATCTAGATGAAAAAATTACCCTATTTTTCATATAAATTCAAGGCTTGAAAGCTTTTAACATTACGAGTTGTTACGTAGATAAATAAATAAAATAATTACTAAAAGTTGAACCTGAATAAAAATGGACACTACATATAATGATGGTCATTGATTTAATAAAGGTTCTTAATGATATACAGGTGTTCTTATATTGCCCATTATAGTTATAATGTAAATGACCTTTTATAACTTAATAAATATTTATTAAGTGCAAAGTCAGGTAGAAGTATTCATAATACATGGTGTATGGCCTCTACAAGTACTTATTGAAATAAAATCTAATGCATATAAATCATAAGATATTTCTTAAGTTTCCTTAATCTTTCAATTGATTTATTTTTAAGTGAAGACCCAAAAGAGAGGTTTGGCGAACAATTAAATTTTTAGAAAAGAAGTTACACTTATGATAAATAGAAATTACACCATTGACCATATTCACACCTTATTGTATATTATGCCTTGTAAAAAGTGAACAATTTATGGATCTTTTATATTCTAACTCCATATTTAAAAATTCATAGAGATTCACTTATATACATAACAAGATGGATGTTAGAGAAGGGTATATACAAAAGAATAAGTTATATAAGGAGAAAAAAATTATAACATAAAAACATGTCATGATGGACAACGAATGTGTGCATTTGCAAAAGAAATTTCATTATTGCTATTATTATTATTATTATTATTATTACATTTTAAATTTATATTTGATTTTGTTACAATGTTAACAACTTGTTTTAATAAGTATGTGGTATCATGATACGAACTAGAAAAGGTGCATCGGCTTTTACAAGAGGTTGCAACCATCAAGAGGACCAAGTTTTAATGATATATCAATTTAGCAATTACAGAATCAACATTGTTCCTTAAATATATGAACTTGGCTTTTCTATAAATAAAGTCCCTATAACAAATGTTGGGTCATATACCTTGGCTTTTCTATAAATAAAATCCCTATAACAAATGTTGGGTCATATACCTGAGATGAATTATATCCCTTTTTATTAAGATGAGTGCCTCTACCTAAAAGATATAAAGGTGATTCTCTTAAGTTAAAGTGGCTTACCTGAAGTTTTTTAAATCCTCAAATGTGCGATGGAGGTACAATTGATATGTTATGCTTGTGAATACATATTGCGCATATTTAAAGGGTTGATATTCATAGTTTTGATTGGCAATTTAGTGTCGATCTACTTTTTATCACTATTAAAGGACTTTCAAAGCATTTGTAACTATAGTTGGGTCGACCATGCTTGCTTATCTTTATCACCAATATGTCATACATGCATAAAAGGTGCCAAATAAATTGATAATTACTTACTATTCCTACAAGTGACACGACAAAGAGATTGATGTCTTCTCCCAAGTGCAGGAGTGTCGAAGTAATAAATAACCCAACAAGACTGGGGTCGAACCACAGGGAGGTTATTGTACAAATTATAAATATCAACAATACAACAACAACAACAACAACAACAACAATAATAATAATAGGAGTAGTAGTAGTTGTGGTGGTGGTGGTAGTAATAATAATAATAAAGAAAGAGAAGAAGAAGAAGAAGATGATGATGATGATGAGAACTTGGAGATAGAATATTAAAGTAAAGATTAAACAATGATAATAACAAATGTCAAGGTTAGAGGTTCCACTAATGGTATGTCAAACAAGTATAGTATAAACTCTTATTGTTCAATTGGAAACTATACATAAAAGAGGTTCCAATCAGATTATAGATTGTTAACATGATTACATTAGTCATCTTATTTAATTAATGCTAATACTTGTAAATTTCATCAAGCATTCATGATTATAACTTATGTTAACAACAAATCAAGTTCCTTTCATAACTCAGGTGTCGGTTATACCATACAGTATGGGCTATAAAAATGTCAAGCATTTGTTGTACCAATTGTTATACAACATAAATCAAAATTAGTCATTTAATAAGCAAAGTATTAAAGAGTGAACAAGATAACAAATATAAAACATGTTAGTATTAAACATTAAAGTCCATATTAAGTTTATACCATACTTATTCTTACACCATTAGTGTAACCTTTTCACCTTGACATAATTAATTTAGCTAGACATAATGGAAAAAAGAAAAATGGATAAACAAAATAAGAATATAAATAAGATAAGAGTTAATCAAAGCAAAGGAAAGGAAATGAAAGGCATAAACTTGATATTAATGAAAACAAAGCATAAAGAATACAAAGAGAGAAAATAAGAGCATGATCTTGATCTGGACACTAAGATGCCTAAATGCATGGCAAATGCCTCCTTTTATAGGCCAAAATTGGGAACTATTGATTTGATGACTAATTGATGAGTAGATGGCCAACCCTTGACTTGGTGACAATTCTTATCTTCTCTTGTCTGCCCAAAACGTCATTGATGACTTCAAAATTAGAGCCACTTGAAAATATGAAAGTTCTAGGCAATTATCTCATCTTTCTTGTGTAAAAACTTCAGCTCATTTTAACTTCTAGAACTCCAGATATGGCCAAAATACTGAATAGTGCCCGGGCTGAAGGACAGATTCGGGCTTCTTTGTTGTTACAACAATTTAGACTTGAAAATGGCCTTTTTAGATCTTGGGCTCCATATAAAGTTGTAGGCCTATGTCTTACCTTTCCATCCATATAAAGTAGACCTAAATCTGAGATCTATAGCTCCAGATATGACCCAATTACCGAACAGTGTTCTGGTTTGGATTGCACCAACATCTCTTTTCTAAGTTTGATCATCTCTTTGCTTTTACAATTGAAGTTCTTAAAGTCATCAATCAATCTTTTCATTTATGTGATAGGTCTGCATTCAAAATGGACTTTTACCACAAATTAAAGGTATCTTATATTATTAGATAGATTATTATAAAAGGTACTTTAGTTAAGGAGTTATTGATACTTTAAGTGTAAAATGATGATATAAAACCATGATAAAAGTGCACTTTTGAGTACTAATCAACAAGTATCATTATTTTAAATATTTTCAATGTATAACTTCTTTTTTAAACATTAACAAATAATTTCAACATAAAAATATATAGTTTTGGTTGTGGAAGTATCTCCATATTGATCATCTAGATGTTAAAAAAACCATGATGATGGGCATTAATACAAGGACACAACTCTTAGTCAAAGCTTGATAATAATAATTTAGCTTAACATCTAACATATATAAATTACTTGCAATACTATATTAATTTTGTGGCTTGCTATATAAGCTATTATGGATCTAGCTATTTTATTTAAAATCCCACATATGTTTATGAGTTCTACTAAGATAAGTTGGATGCTCAGTAGCCTTAACAAGTATGCATTACACCATATGTTTTATTTTTTTTTGTAATATTATTTTTTGGTGTAAATTTTTTTCTAATATATTTATTTTATGTTTTTATTAGTGACATGAATTTTATACATCAATGATTTGATAGCAGCAACTTCTTCAATGTGCATGGAGGGCAAAGATGTATTGCTATTACTATTCAAAATGCATTATTTTGCAACCATTGAATGGTTGCTCTTGATTGGCTAATTCAATAGTTTGAATTGGATTAATACATTTTTAATATTTGTTGTAGATTCAATTGATAAATTACATGCTATTAATTGTCAAAGTAAAATAAAGGATGATTGGAGTTCAGATATTTGCAGAGCGACATTCCTCTATTGATTTAGATATTTACATGATATGGTATACGAGAGTATATTTTGATGAGTCCATATAATCTGATGAGTTACTAGCCCTATACATCGAGATATAATAAATTAATATATATTATTTTATTTTGCAAGATTTAATAAATATTTTATTTATATATTATAGATGATGATATATTTTTTTTAATTATATATTAGGTGAGATTTTTAATAGGAGAAGGTCAGTCATTCATAACAATTGATTCTCAACGTATCGTTATGGACTTGATGAGCTTGGGAGGCTAAGCATGTAGACATGGCAATAAAGAAGGATGGTGCTATTTTTCATGGACAAGAACATGTTCATGGTTCCAATGGTGTAGGCGGTTCACTAGATAAATTATTAAATCTAATTAAATGATTAATTACGTGAATGAAGAATTGATTACGTTGATATATAGAATTAATTGAGTTTGTTTAATTATGAATTAAGCTGAAATAAAATTGTATTACATATATTTGTGTTAAATTGGTTTTGTGAATTGTAAATTATTAAGTTTTTTTCTTTTCCCCCCTTACAAGTTGAAAAAATACCCCCGCCACTGCAATTTCAAGGTGGCGCAGGTCTCACCTGTACATCTTAAGAGACTGCATGGCTTCCATGCGCCTCTCTTGATCGCGCACGCTCTGCCTGTGCCTGTCTTGGCTCCACGCGCCTCTCTTATCAGTCGCTATCTTAGCTGTTCATAAATAAGTTTGTGTTTTGAGTGAATTTATAAAGAACTCCAAGAAATGCAGCTGCTGCTTGGTTGCCTTGTATTGGCCAGCTCAAAAGGAGTTCCTAGACACACTGCTGATGAGACCGCAGCTTTTCGACGTGATTAAGGACTTGGTCACGGGTTTGATTTGTGTTGATGCCATGTTGCGAGCATACAGTAGTGTTGTGGAAAAACCAGCAGTTCATTCGAACATCCTGTAGCAGTTGGAACATCTGAAAGCAGACATATTTGGGAACTTGCACTGCTTTGTCTTACTTCTTGTCAGTGACTGATAAACAAATAATTATCTTTCTTTTTTTAGCGTAATTTCTCTTATTATTTTAGATAACAGATCACTCCATAGCTGTGGGGTTCCATCGTTTCTTAAATTGTGTCGAAGGAAAATTCTTGCGAGATTGAACTTTAACAACACTGTATATATTGTTCATGAGGAATAATATTTTGTTCCATTATTATTTTTTATGCTAACAATTTACTAATTCCTTCACCATTTGGAGTGTCTCATATTCTAACACAAAGTGACATGGGAAGATGACTGCACAATTTCTTTTCCTTTTGAATTGACAATCCAACACACAACACATATCCCTTCCTTTCCCATGTAAGAACGAATTACATTTGAAAATAAAATAAAAATCATACATATATATATATGTATATGTATATGTATATGTATATATGTTTCTTGCTGACCTCATGGGATTAACTTGCCGTCCAACTTAAAACTTCGGGTGTCTTCTTAAGAAATAATAAGCAAAGCAATGAGATCTGTACTTGGGTTTAATTTTGTATATAAGCCAATGTTACAAAGCATGTATTGGTAAAGCATAAGCCAAAACCACTTTCCTATGGAGTTTTAATTTGCGATAGAACATGATAGTGAAAGCACTCATCCTACATATCTTTTTTTTAAGACAAAACATTTCAAATTCAGGGAGTAAAATGTGCATATGACTGGTTTTTCTTTCCTTATAGTTTTTCAAGTATTTGGGCTGGTATTTGTTGATGCATAGTGATTTTGAAGGCGAACTTCTTGTTCAATCTATCTCATCTTGATTTTTCATCATGGCCGGAGAGAAAGAGAGGGATTGTTGAAATAGAGGAGGATTATTGTAAATGAATAGTTTCAATTTAATTACTGAGTGTTTTTTAAAATTAAACAAGATACATGCACGAGAAAAAGAAATGGAGAGGGCGAGAGAAAGTTGGAGATAGAATTAAAAAAAGAAAAAGAAAAAGAAAAAAGATCGTTGAAATAAAGAAAATTGTTGTCAGTAGATGGGTTGGTGACTCTACAATTATAATTAACCACGCTTTCACTCATTTAATTTTTATAAAATAAACAAAATACCCTAATTAATATTTAATTATCTTTTCTTGTTTCTCCCGCTGTTATTTTGGAAAAAAACAAAGAATTAGTGGGAATGTATGGAGTGCGGATATCACTCCCCTGTTCATCGAGACAGTTTCCTGGAGTCCAACAGTGCTGTCTAATTGTATAATAAGCTTCCACGTGGATCGATAATGTCGAGTCTTCCTGTCTCTTTAATGGGTGCTTAGCCATATTTTAGGCTGTTCATCACGCACGTCATGCAATTAATCAATGAGTTTACTAGCAAGGGAAAATAGAGGAAAACAAGCAAGTGTCATTTAAAGAAGATGGCTAATGATGTCACTGTGCCTTACTGCTTTCAGACCCATCACTAAAATACGGGTGACAAACAACGGAGACTAGTAGAAAACGAAAGAGGCGGCTACGATGGCTACCTAATTGTCTTATTAAAAGAGAATCAACTCATATTTTATGTCTAATTGATTTTTTTAATAAAAACAATTATGTAATTTTGCCGGTACCGTAAGCATCAGTAGGGGAGTTTTCTATGGTGATGAGAGAGAGACTTTATTGCTAAAAAACTCGCAAATTGGAGGATTTTAATCATAGACTGGAGACCAAGCGGGAAGGTTGTTGATAGGGTTGTCTTCTTTCCTCTGTGTGATGAGAAATCTTTTTTCTTGGAAGATTAGGGCATGCTGATTGCATAATAATTTGGTTTGGGTGTTCTTTAAGGAGTTCAAATCCAATCCAAAAGAGTTGTTGCTGGTCATTTTAGATGTTGAGGTCAATTATTGTAGGCCAAAAAAATAAAAAGAAAAAGCTGTTCAAAAGGGAAAAAGAAGTGCAAAGGACAAACTTTTTTCTTTCTTTATTTGATAGCCTTTCTTTTACATCCGAATTATTATTTGGCTTAGACAATAAGATTGCTGTTGTTGGGCAATTGGACCAGTCAATAATACAGCAAGAGGTCAATGAACAGCAACTCAATATTAGCATATGAAAAGACCGACTAAATTTAGGATTGAAATGTTAGAGAATGGTATCTTAAAATGGTATTTGAAAGCGTAAGTTTTTAAGAAAGAAGTTTTTTAATATGGTATTAGAATTTTGTTGAATATATAATCACGAGTTCAAATTTTATTATTTTTATTTTATTTTATAAAATTGAATAAAAATAATATAGATTTATTCAAGTTTTAAGTTTAACAGATTTTCATTTGATATTGTGTTGTCAATGAATCATTTTAATTCAATAGCTTAAGTTGTTATGTGAGATTTCAAGATATAATTTATATTATTTTCTAATACATCTCCTCACGTGAAATTTCTTTGAATTTGAAACTTGCATGAACTTATATTACCTTGTGTTTAAGTTCTATTAAATAAATTGAAATGATGAGATTCAAACTTGTAACCGCTTAGACATTAAAACTCTGATATCATATCAAATAATTATCTGAATTTGAAATTTTAAGCTATTAGGTAAGGTTTCAATAATAATTTTATATTATTCTTTTAATTAAAATCTAATTAATAATATAAGGTAATACAGGTGTATGCAAGTTTCAAGTTGGAAGGACTTTCACTTGAAAGTATATGGTAGAAAGTTATATAAATAATATCTTGAGATTTCATCTAATAGCTTAAGTTTTTAAATTGAATTAACTATTTGACATGATATCAAAATTTTATTGATCAAGTGGTCATAAATTTGAATATAATCACTCCTATTGTATTTTATAAAAAATAAGTATAAGATAATGTGAGTTTATGCAAATTTTAAGTTTAAAAATTTTTTATATAAAGATATATTTTTAAATGAGATAATTTTTTAACATGAATCTTATCATAAATTAAAAAAATATGAAAGATAACAACTAACATAATTTTAGGATGAAAAAAGGAGGTAGATGTTGTACTAGTACTTTTAACCCAATTGGAATTGGAATTGGAATTTGAAGGTCGTGGGGCGTGAATTAACTTTTGGGTGTGCTTTCGCCCTATGGTGACACCAATATTTCATTCTACGTAAAACCTTTGAAAGCTTCTTTCAATGACGTTGTTGTGCATGCATTGTCCTAGAAATGATGGCCACTTCCTTATATTTGCTTTGGTGAGTCTAGCTCAATATTTGGGAATTTAAAACGAAAGGGTTAGGAGTGAGAGAAATTGAGGGCTTTGGCAATTTCTGTAATACGTGCAGATGGAAACAAATTGAACCTATAGGGTTAAAATTAAGAACCTTAAACATAAGGAGTTCAAGTGGTGCGTTAGGGAAAATAGAGGGACCAAGATGAACTCTACTCTAAACTTTTACTTACCTGGGTCCCGCAGTCTTGCTCTTGAAATTTCTAATTTAAGCCCAATTCATTAAATTGGATTTCGGTGGAGTCCGGCTCACAGATCCAACCAAGCCTCATTAATAATACCAAGATGGCAGCTGATCAAGAGCTGCTACTTCCAGGAATCGAGAAGAGGTTTTATTTTAGAGGATACCTGAGGGTATCTAAGTAGTTAATTTTTAAAATATTTTTTATTTTAAAATATATTAGAATGGTATTTTTTAATTTTAAAGAATTATAATAATATAAAAACATTAAAAATATATTAATTTAAAATAAAAAAATTTAAATGTTTTAAAAATATTTTCAACTACAGTGCCAAATATTTCAAAGAAAAAAGGAGAAAGGAGGGGGAAGACATAATTCCATGCAATTTACTCTTACATGATTTGATGATGAAACTTTATAGTGGAAATCTCAGGTTCTAATTGATGGTGTTTTTTATTTGGAGAAATTTCCTTATTTTTTTCTTTTTATAAATTATAAGATTTCGTTGATGTAAAGAAATTAAATAGGATGCCAGCCCTACTATAACGCAGTTACACTTCAAATATATATAATAAAAAATCTAGGAACATAAAAACACCAATTTTGACAAATTCATGATAATGAAACTGAGAGACAACTCTTTGAAGAAAACAGAACTACATAATCTGTGTCTGACCACTTCGATAACCTAATCAGCCACTTCAATATGAGAGTGAGGAACATTGTTGCGAAATCTACTATTTCGTTACTTCCAGATAGAACTAACTGTAGCACTCAAGGCCAACCTAAGGAACGTAGAGCCAAATTTCCTCTTCTGTGCATGCAAAACAGCCCATTGGAATTCAGCATTCCAGCTATCAACATTCTTGAAAATCCAGGAATATGCATAGTTTTCCTCAGGACTTTGAAAAATAAAAGGAAAGACATGCAGTTGGAAAATTAAATGAAGAATTCTAAATTTTGCTTACTTCCCTGCAATACAGATGATTCCTTTCATGTTTAGATAATCGGTAATATAAATTAATTTTCTATTTTTTTATTGGTAATATAAAAATAACTTGATGGGTAATTATTTTTTAACTTATGACTCTTGAGATTCATATTAATGAAAGTCACCCTGCGAGTTAGTGTTTGATCTTTTTACTTTAAAGGTAGGTATAAAAGTGATTTTATTTTGTAAATAATGATGAAAAGATTATTATACCCCTAGCAAGTTTATATCTTTAAACTCTTGTTCCTTAGAAATTCTTTTATAAACTGTAGATCAGAAAAAAAAACTTATTTTTTTGTTGGATGTATATATATTGTTTTTCAAAGAAGAAATATGGGTAATGTGTCCTATAAAGGAAGACAGAGTTTGTGCATAATCCTTGATAAAAACTATGACAGTCGGCTTCCAAGAATTAGTAAAGAGAGAGAGATTGGGGATGTTTTTGGCTTTGATTTGGGATTATAATAGAAATCGCAGAGAGATAAAGACAAAGTTTTCCTGGGACAAATTGTGGGAATCTGGGTTTGATTTTGGATTAATAAAAATATTAATATTTTAACTTTGTTTTTATATTACTTTTAATTTTGGCTGAATCAATTTTAAATTTTTGAAATTAAGATTGAACTAGATAAGAATTTTTTGGATTTTATAATCAATTAATTTGATTTTTTTTTAATTAGCTTTTGAAGCTTTTTTTTAACCGGTATGTAGTGATGTTGATTTTCAGTATTTGAAACAAATAGAGACAAGAACGATGCATTTTAATATTTCGTTTCTTCATGGTACATTATTTGAGGAATTTTACCAAATGAAGGCAATTTTAGAAGTGAGAGAAAACAAGACCTGCCGGTTTTACTCAGTCCAAATCTTGTGACGTGCATCGGTTATTCTTTTTTTACTTATCATGACAGTTTAGCATGGCTATTGAATTGGGATCAGTATAGCATTTTCTGTCTTTATCTGTAAATTTAGTAACTAACATAGAATGTAATTGTTTATCCCAGTTCTATTTACTAAAAAAGGTCTTTGTCCAATTTTTTGTAAATTTTATCAGCCTGTTAAACATAATTATTTTCTGATCGGGTAGGCAAGGACATGGCAGTGCTGGGATTCCCTCGTTAAGAATGGCTTCCTCGTGAAACCAGAAGCTTTGCTAAACAAATCAGTTTTGACAGCTTTAGGTTTATGAATACTGTGAAATGTGGATAACTTTTTGATGCGTTGTTAAATTGGAGATTTCTCTATCATAGGGAAATGAGGAATGCTTGATAACTTTTATATTCTAGAATTGAGCAATACATGTGTTAAATGCTGGCGCATTATGAACATGATGATGGATGACCATGGAACATGATTATAAAGTCTTGATAAATCATAAATAAGATGATTGAAAACATTAATCAATGCTATTCTTGCTCATTACATGTTTTTCTTTTATTTCTTAACACTATTATTCTTACTCGTTTTTATTTTTATTTTTCTAATTTCAAATTGTTGAACCCATCATCATCTTACTTATTTGTATTTGGAGTTGCCAAGCTTTTGGATTGCACATATTGGTCCTCCAAATTTGTCAATGTAGCTTAAAACTGTTTATTAATTTGAAAGATAACTTGATTTGTAGAAAAATTGCATGGTAATTAAATCTTAGTCTCTGTTTGCTAATAATGATGCTATTTGTCTCCAAAGTGTTTTTAGTTTGCCAGTATTTCTTTGTTTAATATGACAATCTTAAGGAATAAATTATTGATGAAATAAATAATTAATAGTTAGTTAAAAAAAAATTATGGCATATGTTTACATGAAAACTTCATTTCTACACTATTACTTGAGAATGCAAATAATCATATATATTTTTTTCAATAGAATAGTCTATATTACTAAAGTTGGAGAAAAAAAATAATAGTGAGAAATAATAAATAGAGCAATTGCTTGGTGTATCCTAATTAGCTAATTATTCTACTTATATCATTTTACTAACCCAATGGACAGTCAAAACAACATATTATCTTTCCTTTTGATAACTTATAAGCTAGTTATTAATGAAGTTATTTTGATAATTTATTATATAAATTTTTAAATATAGATTAAGAAATATATTAAATAATATTCTATATTTTTAATTATGTTAATCAAATTAATATAGAAAATCTATCATGGATGTATCACCGTCATATGAATGGTCATATTTGTTTGGAATTTATTGTGGATGTATAAAGATTTATCAATTTTGCATTTTTAATTGATGAAAATGTATCTAAAGGTAAAATTATGTCATTGTATTAGGTGCAAAAAGTCAAAAGTTTTTAATGGAAAAAGATGTTTATAAGCATCTATTTTTAAAAGGAATTTTATCTAGTTATGAAAATTGAATTGTATATGGAGAGCCTTATGTTTCAGAACCGATAGTTGCTAAACCTTTATCAATTAGGTATAGTCATGTTGTGAATGATGTTTTTAAAGAAAGTTCATCTAGAAATATGGTTCTGCATGCAATAAGGGTTGGTGATGCATACTTTAATGATATGGTTTCTAGTCCTATGGTAGTAAAGGAACTTCTAAATCCAAAGATAGATAAATTTTATAAATTACTTAAAGTCGTAGAGGAGTTTCTGTAAAATGGGTGTACTAAGCAATCTAAACCATTTGCTTGTTACAATTGCTTAATATGAATTCAACTCTAAATTTAATTAAGACTACTTTCAACAAATTTACTGAATTTACAAAAAGTTGCATGCCTAACAATAAAAATTTGGTTTCAAATTTCTATAATGCCAAGAAATTTATACGGCCACTTGGACTTGGTTATGATAAATATGATATGTGTCCTAATTATTATTTGTTATACTATGGAGTAGATGCAATGAAAATAAATTGTAATTTTTATGAAAGTTCATAATACAAACCTAGAAATCCCACCAATAAAAGTTCTAATAAGTCAAAGAAACAACTCCAATACTTTCCCTCGACACCAAGACTTTAGAGGTTATTCATGTCTCCATATCATTTCAAAGATATAACATAATATCATTTTCATGGGTCAGATGATAAAGTTATCGTGCATCAATCTAGCGAAAAGGCATCGAAAAAGTTTAATAAAGATCATCAAGACTTTGCCTCTGATCCACAAAATATTTGGTTAGGATTATGCACTGATGGTTTTAGTTCATTTGACATGTTCTCAAATGTCTACTATTGTTAGCTAGTAATTGTGACTGTTTATAATTTGTTTTCTTGGAAGTGTATGACCCGACCACTCATGTTTTTGTCAATGATTATTCCTGAGTGGAAGAGTCTAGAGAAAAAGCTTGATGTTTTTCTACGATCACTGATTGATGAATTAAAAAAATTATGGATTAATGATATTAATACCTATGATATATATATATATAGGAAGGAAAATTCTCAATTAATAGCAACTTTGATGTGAACCATTAGTGATTTTCTAACTTATGATATGTTATTGGGTTGGAGTACTCATGGCAAATTATCTTGTCCTTATTGTTTAGAGCTTAGCAAAGCCTTTGGATTAAAGCATGGGGAAAAGTAACCCTTTTTTACTGTCATCGACGATTCTTACCTATAGATCACCTATATAGATATCTATTAGATAAATTTTTAAAAGTAACAGAATGATGATGAACCAATTATTCGTAAGATTTGGAAAGACAAGACAAGAATTGCTTTGAATCAACAATTGACACGAGTTCATAAGAGAGCTATGTCAAATAAAAATACCATAAATATTATGGATTGCATTAATAAAGATCTAGTTTGGATAAATAATAACAATTGAAATTAAATGATTAAAGAATTTGGTCCACTCTTGAATTTCAAAGGAGATCAAAATTTATAAAAAATAATCAACTAACTGAAACAGATAGTAAATAAAGCACTCATTCTGGAGGTACGGTGTCATTTACATCATATCTAGCTAGCATGGTGAGGATTATTTATATTTTTTTATAATGGACTCTAAATTTTTATATTTATATTGTCTAATATTTTTTGTTTGTTGATAGCAAGAAAAGGTAGGTGGAAAAGAATGTTTATGGGATGATGTGTTTTCGGTGTTACATTAGAGTGGCAAGAAACCTGAAACCTTCATAGATAACAAGTCTAAAAAAGTTATAAGTATTTTTTATGAAATTTAATTATTATTTAAAATTAAAATGAATTTATTATTATATTTAATTTTATTGTAGGAGAATTATAAAAAAAGAAGAAGAAGAAGAAGATTTCAAGATATGAAACTAATCGGGAAAATCATTTTTCATTTGATGGAATAACTTGGTATATGGCTATAAGAGGAGTTACAAAAGGTATAATATATGGTGCACTTGGTATGCCAAAATACATGGTTAGCATGAGTGCTTCATCACAATCCTATACGATATAGTTAATACCTCCTAACTCATCAATTTAGACATTGAAAGAGCAAATAAAAGAAAGAAATGGTTATATTTTATCACTACAACAAGAGATAATTTCAATTAAATTTTTTTTTAGTAAGATAGGATACCAAACTTGGACATCAAATATAGACCAAGGTATGTCAACACCTATGACTTCGTCTATACCGTCACATGTGGTTCCTCTGATATATCCTTTATCTAATCCAGTACATCAATTGAGGCCTCAACCATTATATATTAATCTCACCTTATGATGGTCAGCATTGTTTTGATTCATTGTCGTCGCCACTTTTATGATAGAATATATTTATGAATTACACGTTCAGCAATGAATAATTTGTTATTAAATAAATTAACAACTTGATAATCTGTTATTAAAACATTAGCATTATTATTTGCATATAAAATTATTTATTACTAATTCTATTCCCGAGTTTTATTGACAAATAATTTTAATATTATCTGGAATGAAACATATTGTTACTAATAGGTTTATTTTCTAGTAGCGTGTAGATGATCGTCTACCCACCATATCCCAATTTCAGAAACACAGTAGGGTTGTTCCATATCAACTACACTGTTAAATCATAAACGGGTCTTTAAAATCTGATAGCATTAAAGAATACCGCCCACGGAAGTACACAATAGGGCAACAGCTACCATTGGAGCAGCTGCTAAGGCACTGTATTTAGCTACTAATGGTGTTTCCTTTCTTTACTTTTTCCTTCCTTTCCTTTCCTTTCCTTTTCTTCGAAGATTGAATAAATCATGGCCATAAATAACCGCCACAAAAGACAAATTTAAATTCTCAAGGAAGGATGTGTCCTTGACACCGCTGTAACTAACAACAATTTCCTTGTTTTCCGACAGCAGGGAGAGGAGAGCGGGGCAGTCGTCAATGCCACTGCATTGAATTCACTGAAAGATAAAGAAGAAGAAGAGCACATAGATCATTTCGTATGGACAAACCCTCTTATTTTATTGAAATACTTCATCTCAATACTCATTTTTAGATTATTCTTTGATTTATATATTTTTTACAAATAATAAAATATAAAAAAACTAAAAAATATAAACAAAAAAAAATGTCAAAGCACCTAAAAATAGTTAAACATTAGTAGAAGAGATAAAAAATACAAAAAATAAAATTTAACAATATTTTATTAACTGAGGAGAGCATTGTTGATAAAAAAAATCAATTTGAGTAAGAAAAGTCCAAAATTAGATATTTATGGACTCAATTAAATTTTATTAAATATTTAATTGAATTTATAGAAAGTTTGATTGTAAGAAAAATTGATTTTGGAGTCAATTTGGGTTTTAATTAGAAAAACAATTAAAGTTTTGGGGTCACATTATAATTTTTAAAAGTTAATTTGATCGAATCAGGGATTTAATTGCATAAATATTGAAGTTTGATGACCAATTAGAAACTTAATTGAAAAAATTTAAAATCACGAACAAAATAAAAAATACGCATAAATAGAGAGGCTATAATTAAAACTGATCAAGAGCTTAATTGAAAAAATCAGAAGTTTATTGATCAATTGAGTGTGCTTGGCCTCCTATTAGCAAATATCAGTACATCACCGGTCGGATTTCCCAACAACTGGTATCAGAGCATATGCTTTAACGTGGTGTTTGATTTTGCTCAAAAATGAAAGTTGTCAAAATTGTGTTTCGACCATACCACTGTGTAAAGGAGGAAGAGACAAAGCCACTGGTGAAAACCACGTCGAAATCTAACGTCGGAATCCGCCGTCACGCGCCGGGGAGGTGATTGCCCACGCGCGTAGACGCGCACCACGTGTCACACGCGTCATCTTCGCCCGGATAGGCTAACCCGACCCGAATACCAGATGATCCGACCCACGTGCAAGATCCGGATGAGGATGACATCATCATGACGTCATAGTTTCGTCAACATGCGCAGGTGGCATGCCACGTCGTCACCAGTCAGCAGCCACGTCAGCAAAGGTGGGACCCACTGACACGTCACCAGCCGCAAGCGAGAGTGAGTCGAGCCGAGCCGAGTCGAGCTGAGTTGGAGCCGAGCGGAGCCGTGAGCCGAGGGGCAGGATTCTGTGTGGCGGAGTCTACGTGCAACCGGATCTAAGATTGAATCTGGACCACTGATCAGGCGAAAATTGTTTTGATGAGATCTCAGCCATCTGAAGTGTGATTTGGACGATTTCAGACTTGTTTCCAGCTAATTTGATCATTCCGGATACAATGGTACGGTCCGATCATTGAGATTGAGATCAGAAATGACGGTGATGAACTATTAAAGAGAGATTGCCCGATCAAGAAGCATTTGATGGTCATCATGGTGGTCGATGAAGATGATGAAGAAGAAATCACACATGTTTGTCCAATTACATGTGTTGAACTATTATATGGGGAACTTTAATTGCCTTGAGGGAAGGCAAAATTAGGGACACTCTGGACACCCGATCATTTGGACAATTTGAGGTGGAGATTGAAATTTGATGAAGACCAATCTTGACGAATCTAAGCACTGGTAGTCTCGCCAGATGTTGAGAAATCAGGTATAAAACAAGGATACCCCAGATCACTTGTAAAGGAAAGCCATGACAAAGCTAGCAAATGGTTGTATATACGAAAAAACAGTACGATGGATAGATATGGCCTAAGAAGTTCTAGCTAGGAGATTGGGTTTTAA
The DNA here is from genome assembly GCA_015708895.1 of Populus ilicifolia. Lineage (NCBI taxonomy): Eukaryota > Viridiplantae > Streptophyta > Magnoliopsida > Malpighiales > Salicaceae > Populus > Populus ilicifolia. The sequence goes on along the minus strand of SRLM01000037.1, from coordinate 91,268 downwards.
GCGGGACCGTTGTGACCCCTCCAATCTTTCCTGGGAACTAGCTTAGTGGAAGGATTATCCATACGGTACTATTTTTGTATATGTGACAGTTTGTTGTGAAACTGTTGAAGACTAGCAGGATGACCGCACAAAGGAACAGTTGGGTTTCGTATGATCAAGGATTTGATGGAGTGGTGATTTCTCCAAGGAAGTTAGATTCGGTGATTGTAATTTCTCGAGGGGAGAGTTGATAAAGACCCTAACAATGGAAGAGAAATACAACAAAAGGGATAAAGATTGGCACCCTATTTTGACTTGGATATATGTTGTGACAGGGTGAGCTGCCATCAAACATAACCAAGGAATAGGGAGAAATCTGGAGAACAGAAAATGCACGAGGACACACGAAGATTGTGTAGGAGTACCCGAAGGATCCAACGAGATACTACAATGAGACAACATGTGCAAGGAGAAGAAAAGTTCCCAGATGAAGCTCAGAGCAGAGACTGTATGAAAAAGTTGTATAACAAGAAGTCTCTTGTGCTCTTGATAAAGGCAACAAGCAAGGATCTTTCAATGCATGCAAGGATGGAAAGATGAGCTGTTGTAGATACACCTAATTGAGGGGGGGCAAACGCCTGTGATAAAAGGCGACCGCCTATGATGAAAGGCGAAGACACCAAAGGGAGTTGGTGTGGGTGGAGTTGTTAAGCAGAAAAGGCGTAGAAGCTCCAAACATAGAAATTGAGGTGGAGGATTGCGAGGAGTATACCGCAACTTTCTCTTTCTATGTAATTAGTGGCAGTGATCTCTCCCATAGTCCACATGGTGGTAGAGAATTTATGGAGCCACTTTGAAGCATCTCAGTTGAAGAAGGATGCGACCGCCTATAAAAGGCGAAGACTCCTTAAAGAGAAGGTGTGAGGGCTTTGAGATGAGCCTATGGATCGCCGCATGACGACGAGCGGAGACACCTCAGGAGAAGGTGTGAGGGCTGTGGAAGGAGCCTAATTCAGAACGCCCTAGAGCCAATATGATGGTTAGGTATGAGTGGACAGGTGGATAACCAATGAAAGGGTTATGATGAGTATAGAGACAAATATAGGATTGACTTTCATGGATATTACCCTCATGCTAAAGATCAATGAGCTAGAAGACATTTGCCTTGGACAATAAGTGGATGACTTGTGGAGCATTAAGACGCGGATGCAATGAAGGAGCAGAGGGCATGCGCAGGTTCCGGGAACAAGTTGACTCTTGTCAAGGTGATGAGCTCGGTAATGGCATTGTAATACTCAGAGTATGAAGACAAATATGGATCAACCTTTTATGGGCTGCCCCCATGGTTAAAGGTGGAAAGCTACCTAAACTCTTGAGACTAAGAGCGAGAGACTCATGGAGAAGTGAGGCGTGGTTCCTAAGGTGGAACAGAGGGCAGACGCAACTCCATGATGAGTAGACTCTTAGAAGAGTGGTGAGCTTGTGATCATATTGAGATACTCAGATAATGACTGTCGCACTTGAAATATCCATTTGAGGGGGTGTTGTAAGCCTTGATGTGAGGCTTGATGAATCATTCCGAACCGAGCATGGTTGAAGGGGAATGCTGTTCCAGAGACAAGCGTTAACACTATTCAGATGTGATGTGACAGACCATCTGGTTATAGTGATCCTTTTGTGTGAGAAAAGGTGTGCTTAGGTTACTCTGATGATTGAAAGGTTTGGCAAGTACCTGTAAACTTGGCCACAAACGCTCTCAAAATAGAAAGCTTGGAAGTACTGCAAGATGCAAGCATGTGTTGAAGAAGAAAGAGGACAGTTGCCCCACATGAATGGCAAAGAGGGTGATTGTTAGGTTGGTTGCCATTTCATGTAAGGCACCAACCATTGACCATTGACTATTGCACCAACCATGTGCAATGTCAAAGGTTGGCAGCCACCATTGTTGAAGAAGAGCTGGAGTTGGCAGCCACCTTTGTTGAAGAAGAGCCTTCATGAATGCCTATAAATAGAGGCATATGTTAGAGAGCAAAATATGAGAAGAAAATTGTGAAAATGTGAAGAGAGTAAAGAAGAAGAGAGAGCTGCAATGGCAGCAGCCTTGCTGCCATTGCAGCAGCTGCAAGTGCAGCAAATAGAGCTAGAGTTGAGTATGAGAAGGTGTAATCCTCCTCCTCCATGTATTTGTTTTGAATTCTTTCTCAATCTCTAAATATATTAACTTCTCTCGTGGATGTAGGCGATTTGCCGAACCACGTTAAATATTATGTCAGTATACTTGGCCTTCTATGAGCAAATATCAGTACATCACCGGTCGGATTTCCCAACACTTCGCCTTCAATCAAATTGAGAATTGCTGCACCACTCGGTTGTACAATCCAAAACATGGAGTTCCAGTCACTAACACCAATTGGACCAAATGCTTCTACCAAGCACTTTCCAACATTTCGAGAGATCAACTCGGGCACATTCCTTGAAAAGTGAACATGTAGACCCACTTCACGCAGGTGTCCTTTGATTCCACCATTTGAATCAGGAATGATTGTCTGTGATGCAGACAGAATCTGGAACAATGGTCGTTCAATTGACATATCAGGATCAGCACCAAGGATCAAAGCAGCTGCACCTTCACTAGTAATTGCTTGGGCTACCAGGCAAGATATGTTGTCATTGGAAGGCCCCCGGAAAGTACCCACAGTGAGATCCGAGGACACAACAAGAACACGAGCACCAGCATTGTTTTCTGCAAAATCCTTGGCAATGCGAAGGGTGGCTGCACCAATATTACAGCCCTGGTGATACAGCATGATTCTCTTGATGGATGGTTCAAGTTCAAGGAGCCTGGTAAGTTGATAATCTGCTCCTGGCATATCAATGCCAGCAAGTGCAGAGAATATGAGGTCTGTGATGTTGGATTTAGGTTGCTCCCACTCTTCAATAGCTTTTTGTGCTGCTTCCATTCCAATTTTGGGTACCTCTGTCACTAGCACGTCTTGGCGCACATCGAGAGAGGGATCATCATAGGAACACATGGTTGGGTTCTTGTTGAGGATTTCTTCTGTGAGGTGGAAGTGACGTTTCCTTACTTCTGATTTCTCACCTTAAGCGTATCACATTAGTAGCCATTTGATGATGTACCCTCCACATTTATGGAAGATAGAATCAGCAAGTTTACAGCCCTAGCAAGCTGTTATCCGAAAACAGCATGCACGTAATCTGTTTAGATCTTACGGTCATATATATTATTGTTAAAGATCATCAAGCAGTCAGGTCAAAACAACCTATCACTGTAATAGCTGGGAAAAAAAAATGGACAAGTCAATCGTAAACTTTCACTTGTAAGAACTGCAAGCTCCCCTGCATTTCTTGCTCAATCATGATATGCTCAGTTTCCATCACATTAATAACTTACATGAGCGCTTGAACTTGCCCTTCAAGTCAGTCATGTGCTCGCTCCTGGTGACTCGGAAATAATAATCTGGGAAGTCAGCCTGGTAGATAAAATTAGCTGGATTTGCAGTGCCAATGGCTAGAATTGTGGCTGGACTTTGTGCTGCTTGAGCACCTTGAGATGTCTGATCTGAAGCCATTGTTCATCACTTTATTTGTGTGAGTTTGCTCAAGCTCAAAGGGTAAATAGAATTAGCGTTATGCGTTGAATTTAAGGACCCGTTTGACATTCAAGCACAACTGCCATTCAAGCGTCTCATGCTCAGTTAAATGGTCTAAAACCAAAAGCGTGGGACAAGACAATCTCCATACTTCTGACAAAAAGATTGACAAGTTTTGACCGCCCAACCACATCTTTTAATGAGCTGTTGCGATAATTTTGCCTCCTGCTGCAAGGAAGGAGGAGGTGCCTCTGCCTGGTGTCTGGATAATTTTGTTATCTTCTCCCAGCATGATTGGATGGCTTTCTCGAAAAACGACAACCTAATGAAGTTAATTACTAATGCGTCCTGAATCACGTGTTTCACAGCAGTCTTTAATAGCTGACGGCCTGAATTCAATGCGTTTTTTCACGTATTGTTTTTATATTTTAGAAGTATTTTATTATAATTATTTTTTATTTTTTATTTTAAATTAATATTTTTTAAAATGTTTTTTTGATATTTTAATATATTGATATTAAAATAATTTTTAAAAACTAAAAAATATTATTATAATATATTTTTAAATAAAAAATATTTTAAAAAATTATAACTACAATCATCTAAGTCTAATAATTATTGATTTTTAAATGTTTTTTACTTGAAAATATATTAAAGTAATATTTTTTTAATTTTTAAAATTTATTTTAATATTAGCACATTAAAATAATTTAAAAATAAAAAATACATAATATTTTGAAAAAATATATAATATTTTGAAAAATAAACATACCCTCGGTGTCTCCGTGTCTGCGTTACTTTACTAATGTATTTTCATCCCACCTTAACTAAAATCAACTCCATGCTGTCACTCAGCATGTCGTACGGGACATCACACGTCAGCGCAGCACTTGACATGGAGGCAAATCAACGGGGCCTTAGCTGGCACGATGCAGTTGCATTAAAATTTAATTTCCAACTACTCTCGGCAAAAATATTGTTTTTCAAGTTTCTTTTATCATAATTGCACTATTCTTATTTAAAAAATTAATATATAGCAAGTAAGAAAAAAATATTTAGAAAATAATGTATTTTAAACTCAGTAATTAGCAAAAAAATACAGTTTTATTTAACAACAATTAATAGTAATGGAGTTTGTAAATAACTGTTATTTCTATGTGTGGTTATATTAATCAATTGTTAATAACAATAATAACTATGAACAGATGTTATATAATCACTAATAATAATTATATTACAATCAATAAAATATAGATTTGATAAATAATTATATTACTTATTGAGTTTTGAATGATAGTATTATGTTGAGGAAATATCATTAAAAATAGTATATATACACATCTCAAGTTATAGGTTATTTTTGTTCATTGCATCTAATTTTACAACAAAATAATTATACAAAAAGGCATTTTTTAATTAAAAAGTTTTATCCTATTAATGTGATTTCTTTATTGGCAATTTTTTTTATAAAAAATTATAGAATAATAGAAGGAAAATTTAATTTAATAAAAAATAATATTTTCATCGTTATGTCGTGGATGTATTAAAAAATACAACACCAAACCTTTTGGATTCTATTTTTTATGTAATCATGCAGTAATAAAACAAATTGTGCAAAAAATGCAGAAAAAAACAGCTACAAATCACAAAGGGCTGTAAAGCAAATGCCTGATTGTTTTATAAGAAAAATATATTTTTTTATTCTTAAAATATTTAAAAATTATTTATTTTCATGAAACTTAATTAGAAATAATAATAATAATAATAATAATAAAAGCATTATGGCCGAAGATACAGAGGCCAAGCACGTCTAGCTCGCTTAAACGAAAAGGCCACAAGCACGGGTCAGGGTCAAGCTCAAGCGCGTGGCCTCTTTTATCTGGCAAGAGAAGTGAACAAAATGTTATCAACCCCTTTTTAAAAAATAAAATAAAAGGAGACAATGAATTTGTCTATATACCCAGTTTTCTACTTGATGGTTAGAAAATTAAGCTCGGTTTTTTTTTTAATTTAAAATTTTATTTTTTCATTTATTTTTATGTATTAAACATTTTTATTGTATCAGTAAACATATCTTTTTACTTAAAATTCCTTTAAATCATTTCAAAATAGAAATTCAAATGGAAAAATAATTTCTCTCTTAATATCAATCAACTTTTTATAAAGAAATTTTTAATAGAACTCCTTTCGTTAAAAATTATATTAATATCAATATTATTTTTTAATTTTTAAAATATAATTAATTGATAAATTTCTTTTTTCTGCATTGTTTTACTATGAGTTTCTCTGTTTTCTTTTAAAGTCATGGATTAAAAATAAATCAAATAAATTTTCAAATTAAAATTAAAATTTCAAAAACTAAATTAAGTGAACTAAAGGAGAAGAAATCAAACGTATTGAAAAGTATTATATATATATATATATATATTTAAGATTGGTTATGTATTTTATTTGTATCTTATATTATGATTTTTTTAATTTTATATTTTTATCATAATTTAAATTTTTATTACTAAAAATTAAATAAAAAATGTTTAATTAAAAAGAAATATGTACCAAAAAGGGGCAAAAAAAAAAAAAAAGGGAGCGAGCAGCTTCGGCCACCCCAATTCTATTAGTATATTTGTCAATGTCAGTGCTTCTATTTAAATGAGTTTTTGGAATGTGTGCATGAATCTTCTTCTCCTTCTTCATTCATTTAACTTTTTTTAAAAAATAAATCTAGAGATAATTACAAAAAGAAAAAGAAAACAACCTTTTATGATTTATTAAGTTTATAAATTTATATCATTTTTACATCCTCATCTCTGATGAATCCAAAAAAAATCAATGGAAAATATAAAATTATTATTATATTTTATTTAATGACTAAAGAATTCTTGTAAAGTTAATAATTATAATTTTTTCACCAAACTAATATTATAGCTTTGTTAAAAATTAGAAAAATATTAAGAAATTTATAGTGGTATGTCATCGAGCACTGTGGATGACGAATTAACCCTGCTCTCACGACACCCATTTGGATTTTGAAAAGCACAAGATCAAGAACATTGATTCTGAAATAAAACTTTCAACGATACTCTCTCTTTCTCATCTTTAATCTTCTAATTTTTTGGTACAAGCACCACGTCAGTAAGATCCATTCTTATGATTTGACCTCCATTAATGTTCATTTCACAAACAATGAATCAAGCCATCAAATGTGATTTTATGCAAATCTTTTCATGAAATTGTTGGCATTAGAGAAAGACTCAAGCTTTACTTCTTGAAAAATAAAACTTCGGCAACAAGACAAAAGAACTATGACCTTACCTGTAAAAACAATCAGTTGGATTCATAAAACCCATTATTAGTAACAAATTCCCCGTGAACTTGGACTTGTCTCTGGCCGTCTTTCAACACCATGCGGTGGTTCTTTTTCTGAAATTGCAGTGTAGACAAAAACATCTATGCGTAGGAGATTAGATTTACCAATGGGGTTGCTAGGGCTGGGTGTTTCAAGACTCTTATGGATCTGCAGTGGAGATAAAAGCGTCTTTCAACACCCTACTTCTGGATCTTTCAACGTCGTAGCAAGGGATAACATTCTTTTTTCAATTTTTTTTTTTTGGGGGGAGAAACGAAGGGAATGGAAGATCTGAAATTGTTTTGGCTAAGAAGAGAGAAATCGCGTATTGAGAGAGAATTTATTGTATGAGATATTTTTAATATATTATATCTCATGGTATTTTATTCATATCATTCAATTTCAAATTTTTTATTTACTGTGGATATAAAATGTTATTTCTAAAAAAATTGAGAAAAAATAAAGTTTTTTTTAAATGTAGCATGATAAGAAAAATTAAAAAAAATAGCATATATAAAAAATAATATAATTTAGATAATCAAAGATGATATTTATAACTCGCGAGTCATATGAATCACTGATAACTCATTTAAATTGTAAAATATCTAAATATAAATTAAAAAAAAAAAGATAAGAGAAAAAAAAATAAAATAAAAAAAATTAAAGACACACAAAACTCTAATAATAACACCATTAGTATTATAAAACAATATTTTAACAAGACATATCCAACGACATATAGAAAGGACACCAACAATTATTGGAATGAGTCATATGAATTGTCCAAAAATGTGGGTGGCACACTTACTTTTGGACGGTTTGTGTAATCCATTTCAATCACCATTAATAAGATGTTATTAAATTTACTCGTCAAAATTTTTTTAATAATACTGATGATGTTATTATCAAATTTTAATATGTTTCTAAAAAAAAATTTTTATTTGTTTTTGTGTCATTTCTATCTTCTTATTGTAATTTATAAAGAGAGAGGAAATAAAAAGTAATGAAAAAGATCTTGTAGACATACTTAAACTCCAATAATAATATTACGGGTATCATCAAAATAATCTTAATAAGATTAATTCAAGATTATCATTGGTAATTAAAGTGGGCCACTTGAAACTTTTGGTTTGCTTGTGTGGCTCACTTTAATTATCATTGATAATATTTTTTAATATTATTAAATTTATTATTTTCAAAAAAAATTAACTATTATAATCAGAATTTTAATATTTGATTTTTTCTCTCTTTCTCCTCTCTAGACATGTAACTCATCTCATGTAGCTCGCCCAGGTCATTTGTAATTTTAAATTATATTATTTTTATAAATGTTTTTCTAACCGAGATATTATAAAAAAAAATACTAAAAAAATAAATAAGCTAGAGGAGGTTTTTTAATAAATTATCCCATGAAACCATCATAGTTAATGAATGATCTATATCTGCAGCGCACCAGGTACATAGGTCTGTTTTTCGCAGTCGGAAGAGCTTTGCTAGCGATTCCAGTTGGGATAAAACGAAAATCTATAGCATCCCTTGCGTTCTTTCGTACGACAGGTACAATGCTTGAAATTGTGATGGGGCCAGTCAATGTGGAAGAGAACATGCAGAATGCCAAGCAAGGCTACTAGAACCCAAGAATTCTGCAGGAGATGAATCTTTTGCAGCAACAGGATCTGAGTCTTGATCTCTAGCCCACACAGCCATGAACCTCGTGTTGGAGAGCTGTTAGCCCGTTGAACTTGTTTGGCATCAGAGAGAGATGGTGGATTGGATTCTCCTTTTATTTACTTTCTGGTGATTCCGATATCAGCTTCTTGCATCCCTGATTTTCACTTTGAAGTTAGCTGATAATGATGTAAATTCACATTTGCGTCAGCCACGGTGGCCTCATTTTTAATAAAAACAGGGGTTTTCTCAGAAGCTATTTCATCGCTCTCAAAAAAAAAAATAATAAACAAAAAGAATTCACTGGTTTGCGAAGCTGCAAATGTTTCCAAGGGACTCTCACCTTCTTCATGGAGTCTTTCTGCTTCATCCTCCTCCCTTACAAGCCAACGCCTTCACTACGGAGAGTAGTAGAATATGGCTCAGAGATGCACTTTACAGGATCATATGAAGAAGATCCCAATGACTTTCTTCTCTTTTTCTTTTTTTTTTGGTACAAAGGCCCCTATGACAGTACGCTACTACTGAATGTTGCAGAGTTTGTAGAGTCTATGATTACACGAAAAGGAATATCGGATCCTCTAACAAGCAAAGTACATATACATCAACCAGAGAACAATTTGTTTCTGGCGCATGGAACTGAAACAGAAAGCATTTCAAACTTCCCGTGTTCGGTATCTAGGCTGGTGTTCACAGTTGCCTCAAATTTCAAGGGACTATTCTTTCCCTGCTGCAACAATATCTTTAGAAGAACCAACCAAATCAAATGAAAGTTAGTGTTTTTATTGTGGTGGTTTTTCTCCTTAACTTCTAGGCTCTTATCTGCATCTGATGAGCAAGAACCCACTAATCCTTTCTTTACAGCTTCAGGATTATTCTCCCGGCAAAAATATGCCTGGTTGGAATTATGACTACGGTTTTGTCCTCTAAAGCATGAGTAGACTCTTTCAGCCCTGATGTTTCCAAACAGCACTACTGCAGCCTGGTTTCTTACGAGGAGTGGCAGGTATTCTGATTCATCCCAGACATATAACTGCGGTGAAGAAATACTCTGACATGATTATGGTAAAACAATGCAATGGAAAAAATAAATCTGATGCAGAAGATCATAATCAGCAAGATATTGATTTCAAGATGATCTAAGACATACAAAGATAAGAACAGATAAACTTGTTCCTAAAATACTTGTTTTATTGGAAATCTTGAAAACAAGAAAATCTATCACGCAGGGGAAAAAGCAGAATGACTAGAATAGATGCATGGAAAATCATCAAGCAGTCTGAATGTGCAGTGCTGTCATCATTTCAATATGAACGAGAGCATTGCACTTATCGAGACAAGAGCATGAACAAATCCATACCATAAAGGGCCTGTAAATCAAGGTTACTGCATGAAGGTGATTTGGGCTTTTCGAGCAAAAGAGTGAATTATTGTTTTGCTTGCATATAGACCTGTAGCAACCAGTAAATTATTCACTAGTCCAATTCATGTTCAACTTTCCATACAGGAAATAATTGCAATATGGCAGTTTCAATTTTCCATACCCGTTCTCTGAAACCAAAGGAAAACCACACAAGTGACCGCCAATACAAATAAAATCTTCTGCTAAACTATTATCTTTATCTTCCATTGTCCTCCTGCTGACAAACATCTTTTCCTTATCAGAGTCATCAAGTGCTCTCCAGGTAATTGGTAGGAAAATTTCACCAATTGATGCGTTAAAAATTGCATTACACGAATTACTTAGGCCCAATATTTCTGAAAGCAAGAGCAAGTTCTGAGACTCACTCTGTTTTGGCAATTTCCAGTTCCTCGGTTTCTGCCATGCAAGTTGTTTCAGTGATTGCTCAAATGAGCATACAACTAGCCAACAGTACCAATACAACTTAAAGGCTTAGAGATGCAACTGTTGTGATAAGAATGCAATGGTATAGATGTGGTGCTTATGAGATTCATTACCTAGTGTACAGCTTATTCCTTTTCAACAAAATCTGAGATGAAAAGGGATGACTTTGTTGCAAGTTCCTCATGGATTATTTGCTGATTTTATGGAATTGTTTTGCCAAAAGTCAGCTCCATTTCTAAGGTGAACTAACAGATTTTTAACAGAAGGTGGAAATCGCAATCATAAGAAACCTCGAGAATGAAAAGTTTAAGGTTTTCAAAAAACAAAATGCAAAGTGTAATGACATCCAAATGACTGAAATGGCATAAACAGCAACAACAACTCTGTGACCATGACATTTTCTCAATTAATAATAAAGTGGCTTGGCATGACCAGCAAAAAGATCACTTACAATGGGGAGATTAGAGCACATGAAAAAGAAAAGACATTAAACACAACTTATCCACAACAAAATCTTTAAAAGAGTCTTTATTCGATTTAAACAATAGAGACCATGATTTTATTGGATTCAAATTCCCCAAGCAACATATAAGGTTAGGCGTAGTTAAATGCAATGTAACTAAAGCTACAAAACAAGAGAGCAAAGACATTTCCACAAAACTATGTGACCCGATTGTGTTAAGAGTAGATCTAGCTCGCTGCGCCCATTTTATTACCTTGCAAAGCTTTTCCAACGTTGTTTTCCCTGCTTATGATTCCTCTATTAACTCATCTACACCTACATACATATTCATTATTTAGAGAAGCCCAAAAGACGAGTTGAACATTAATAGAATAGCCTCCGTTTTCATTTCCTCTTAATTCTAAGCAGTTGTGATGTTCAAAATTTGAAAGTCCAAAATATGAATCCAAGATACCATTCCAAATATCCGGGGCAAAGTGCAGGGTTAACACTTCCAAGCAGAAAAGCGAAGCAAAATGAAGTACCTTTTGAGAGAAGTGATCCAAAAGGATGGACTAAACTTGCTAACGATGACCACTCGACCGTTCTGGCCTCAACGGCATGTCCAAATTTAGTGATCTTCACATCTGAATTATCCCAAAGATTATAACAAATAGCAAAAATCAACAATTTATGTGATTATCACCGCTACAAGTTTAAGAAATGAGCGAATCAGAAATTCCAAACATTGATACTCTATCGGAATATGGAACGAAATTTCAAAGATATGAGTGAAATTATCTTTGAAATTTCCCATCGATAAAGAATCAATAAAGCAGAAACGCAATCCCCAATTAATCTTGTACATATTACGAAAATTGAAGCAAATTGCAAAAAAAGGGTGTCCTTACTTACTTTGCAACAGTAAGATATCACCGGCAACAACCATGGTTCCCATCTGCTTTTTCCACAACGAGACGGAGAAAAATGGCAGCGTATCATCACCAACCTGAATGTCTGTCCTGATTACTTCTCCACCTTTTGATAATTTGTACTGCATGATTCGAAACCAGAAACCAATAATGTAAGGAGGGGGACATTTATAATTAATAAAAGGAAATGTAAGGTAATACCTGAACGGGAGTGGAGCGGTGAACAAAGACGAGAAGCTGAACGATATCGCCGATGTGATGATCGGTTTTGCAGAGATCAACTAGCGGACCGTACCATCCAATTGCAGACGTCATGTCTCATAGAACAATCAATGAACCAGATTGATTGTTTTCCTCCGACCAGGACAACTTTTGGCGCGCTCTCGATTTCATTTAGAGCTCCTGGGAGTTTTCTGCTCTTTTGGGCAGCTTGCCGTGATATATCACGGGTTATTTTCTTTTTGGTATAAAAAATATAAAACAAAATTAAGATTCAAAAAATGTTTATTTGCAAAATTAGAGATAAAAGTATTGGATTTGGTTGCAATATTGAAAAATAATATTTATAATATTAATAGTAATATTTTTAATATAAATAATAATATTAAATTTATTTTATTCAAGTTTTCATGATTATTTTATTTTTTAAAATAAAATTTATAGTTTTTTTATAATAATAATATTTTTTCAAAAACATTATTATTTATAATGATAATAATAAAAATAATAATAATAAAATAATATTAATTATTGTAAAATTGAGTCTGACATTCTAGCTAGACCCAAGTTTATAGGGTCTGGTTTTCTAATAATAATAAAAATAATAATATTAAACTTATTTAACTCAAGTTCTTATAGTTTTTAATCTCTTTAAAAAAAATTATAATTTTTTAATAGTAATAATATTTTTAAAAAATTAATAATAATAACAATATTAAAAATAAGAATAATACTAATAACAATAACAATAACAACAACAACAACAACAACAATAATAATAACAACAACAATGATAATTGATAACAAAAACAATAATAACAATTTTAAATTTTATCCTTCAAATCAAATCTATGATTTTTTTCAATAGTAATAGTATTTTTTTTTCAAATTTATTAAAAATTATATTAATAATAATAACAGTAATAATATTTATAATAATATTAAACATGTCTCACTCAAGTTCTTATAAGTTTTAAATTTACCATTCAAATCAAATCCATGGTTGTTTTTTTAATACTAATAATATTTTTTTAAATTTATTAATTATTATATTAGCAATATCCATTATAATAAAAATAATAATATTTTTAATACTAATAATTATATTAAACTTACATGACCCAAGTTTAAATAAGTTTAACTGCAACGTCAGGTTAAAAAGTCTTAGGTCTAGCTATGATATCAGACTTAAAAATTTTGGATATGAATCTGGCTGCAAAGTCGTATAATAATGAAATAGCAAAAAACTTAATATTAAAGAATAAAATTAAATCAAAAAAATTAATAAAAAAACAAAGCAAAGCATTATTCCAATAAATAGTAAGGAGGAATACAATAAAATCTTGTCATAAGATAATGATAATCTAATGACAAATATAAAACAAATCATGAAGTTTAATTCTCAATTAAATTGATATTAAAATATTAAATTAAAAAAAAACTAATTAAAACAAAGAAAAAAATTTAAATCAACTAAGTTAACTTGTCAAACCTAAGACTCGTTTTTTAAAAGTGTGATAACTAAATTAAAAAAATATTAACTAATTAAATTAAAAAAACAAAACAAAACCAATAACTATAAAGTATCCTTTTCACTGTAGGTTGGCACAATATAATCCATAGTGAAAGATTAATCATGTTTTATTTAGTTATAGTTAATAATTGGCATGTCGTTATTTCTAGTTATTGCTTGAATGAGATTTTTTCTCTTTTTCAAATATTACATAGTTCACATCTTTTTTTTTAAAAAAATATTTTTTTAATTTAATTCTTTTCTTAGATTTTTTATATTTATTTAATCATTTTATGGCCCAATATTAAAATTAAAATTATAGTAGAAAAACAAGACTAAAAATGAGAGGACCATAATATAAACACACATAAAAAAATACATGATTAATTCTAAAGTTTTTATAATTTTTATTTGGGGTTAAAATTTCATTTTAAATCTCTGAATTTAAGAGAAAATAGAAAAAGCCATGGAAAAAAAGACACAAAGGAGAGAATGTTATCGATTGATTATTTATTGAGAACAACAATGAGCAATTTTGTATTAAAGGTTTACATTTAACAAAAAGAGTTTAATTATTATAATTACTTCTTATAAGCATGCTTGGAAAAATTATATTAAAGTCCATTTAGATTTTTTTTATTCAGTTGCTTTTTATTTATTTACATGATTTTGGGATGTTTTAAGATTAATGGGTGAGGTTTTTATGATGCTTTTAATGTGTTTTTAGATAAAAATAGATGGAAATAGTTTGTCAGGCCAAACTCCCTTCATTTTTCGACAACCATGGTGACAGCAAGATTCTATGCAGCAGCCTAATAGACAACAAGTCATCTGTAACTTGAGGCAGCATATCAATTAATTTTTTAAAAACCAAAAAAAAAAAAATTCAAATGAAGTGTGGGCTTCCAAGCATAATAGCATCTAAGTTTTTTAAGTCAAGCTATGCCGATGTGCCTAACTATTTTTTTAATTTAAATTTAACTTGTTAAAATTAGTTAATTTAGAATATTATAAACATATTAAATTACTAAATGAGAATTTTTTTTACCAAATATCATTTAATTTTACTTTATTTTTAGTTATTTTATAATATTAGCAATTTTTTTATTTTGCAACTATCATTAGTTTTTTAAAATTTTATACTATTGTTTTCCAGATAGTATATATTTATTGTTATATAATTAAATAAAAATCATTTTAAAAAATATTGTTAGCAAGTCTAATAACATTCATAACCTGAATTATATAAAATTTAAAAAATTAATTTGATTTGACACAGGTCAATCAAAGATATAATCATCCTAATATTTAAAAAAATATTATTTTATTTACATTAAATTGGGATTTCATAATCAAGAATTTACTTACAAATAGAAAATTCATCAAGAACATTTACATATTTTAATTTTGATATAGCTCACAATGAAATGCAAACCAATTGCACAAAAACTAATTTTGAGACAAAGGCGAGGGAGACCAGCCTCACACATAAGATTAACCTATAACAATAAAAAAAAAATGGAATTTCATATGATGTTTTACTGTTCGTATAAGTAGTAAAGCACATTAATATATTATTTTAATTATTTTTTTTGACAAACATAAGTTACTGCTCTAACAATTAACACACATGATGAGCATGAGGTTATAGGTTCGAGTGATGGGTGGCATGTTTATGTTTTTAAATTGTGACATGACTTGTTGTCTATCATTTTTTAATAAAAAAATAAGAGTGAACGACATGTAAAATACGACCAAGCAAACAAGCCTAGTCTAAGGCCTGTGCGTACTTAGGCTTGGTTCATTACTGACTCTCTTTTTTTTTGCCATTATTTGCTTCTTCTTTTTCTGGACGCTGCAAAAGGCATCAATCTAATTCACTCACTTTTTGATTTTTACTTGTTTCTTAAATACTATAATAAACCCTAATTTTATTTTATTTTCAAAAATTTGATATTTAATCTAATAATAATAATAATAATAATAATAAACTGTCTATGGAGATTCAATTGAATTTGACTAGTTATTATTAAAATATTTAAATAGTTTTGGAACATGTTTTTATTATATTTATAATTTTTTAAGCTTTCAATCACATAAAATATGGATATACTATTTTTATTTTTTTTAACTTGCTTTAAAAATCATAATTTTTATAAAAAAAATATTTTTAATTAAAAATATTGTATTGGCTAAAATAAATAAAAGATGTGCTAAAAGAAAAATTTATCTTTATAAAAAAAATTATGAAAATTATAAAAAAATTTCTATTTCTATTTCTATGACTTAAAATATTTTTTTATGTTTAAAAAAATTTAATTCCCCCGTAGCATAGAAAAAACACACAAACTAATTAACCAAAAACTAAAAGAGAAATAGATGTTATTTTATCTCTCCTCACAAAATATTATTCACTTCAATAGTGTTTTGTTTTCTTTCTTTGAATTTTTTATTTATTTTTAATTTTATTTTTCAACATTGAGTTTATTAGGAATTAGACTTCATAATTCTTTTGAATTTAATTTTTATAAAGTTTCCAAACATGAATTATAGGTTTAAGGGTTGATTTGAGTTTTTTTTCCCCTTTTTCTTATTAATGTTTTTCTCAAATTCATTCTTTAACATTGCGATAATTGAGAATTAAACTTGTAATTTTTTTTATTTTATATTATATGAGATTATTCTCATCTCATGACTCATTTCGCATGTTTGGTTAGTTAATTCGAGTTTACTTAAGTTGTTTTTTTATTTTTTTAATATAATCTTTACTCAATTTTATATGTCAATATTGAGCTGACTGAGAATTCAAGTTTTATAATTTATTTCAATATATTTTTTATTAAGTTATTCCAGTCTCCTAACAAAGGTTGTTAGTTTAACTTGTTAATCTAAATTGACTCAGGTAAATTTTTTTTTTTTTTTTATCATTTAACATTGAGTTTACTAAAAATTAAGTTTTATATTTTATTTTGATTTATTTTATATAAGGTTATTATGGTTTTATGACATAACATGTGAGTTGGTAAATTAGTCCAAGTTAATCTAAATCAATCCAATATAGGGATTTAACTATTTAACATAGGTTGACTCGAATTTTTTTTTTTGTTTTTTTAATTATTTTTTAAATCTCATGCAACATTAAGATTACTGAAAAATTAGTTTTTATTTATTTATTTTATATGAGGTTATTATAGTTTCATGATCTAACATGCAGATTAGTAGGTTAGTCTAGGTCAATCCGTATTCATCTAATATATTTTTATCTCGATATTATGAAAAAAAAATATCATATTAAATATTTATTTTGAGTTAAATTATATTTTTAATGATCATTCAAGTTATCTTTAAATTTATTAAGTCAATCAAATCATATCGATTTAATTCTTATATGATTTAAATACAAATACATCAGCCCTCCAATTAGGGGCGGAATTAAAATATAAAATTAAAGAGGTCAACATTCTGTAATTTATACAATGTTTTATAAAAATATTAAGAATAAACTTAAAAAAGATTGCAAAAAAATCTCCCCTAAGAGTAGACTGTATCCTGTAATTGATTCATTTCATCTGAAATTTCACAAAGAACAAATGAACGAAAGAAATAGCTCTCTCTCTCGCACACACATTTCTCTGAAAGAAAAAAGCTATTTTATTCAAACGTGAAAAAAAAAGTATTATCTTCTCCCAGTCCAAACTCGTGCATTTATTATTGAACACTATACTAAAAAGCTAATAACCTGCGAACCCAAAATAAAAGGTTATGGGTTGTATTGGTCCGACGCTACAAATTTGAGAATTAGCTATTATTAAAATTTATAAGTGTTTAAATGTAGTACATAATATTATTTGTTATAAACAAATTCATTGTAAATTATACATTTTGAATGCTTTACTATAAAATATTAAAATATGAAAACTTTTACTAGAAATTATATTATTTGACAAAAATATAGTTGAGCTGGAGAATAGAGACATTAAGAGTGTTGCCACTTGGTACTTGATCTACTTGAGACATTAAGAGTGTTGCCACTTGGTACTTGATCTACTTGATCCCGAGTGCCATGACAAATTAAGAGCACATGTGGCACTTACTACCGTGTCCATAAACAAGCCGTCCAAGTATCGTTATCACTTGCTTTCTTTTCTCTTGGGAGCAGGCCAAATGCTACGTGACGCTTGAGCTGTTTATACTTCCAGTATAATTGCATGAAAAATATTTTTTTAGTATAATTAATGTTTAGAATATTAATGGTAAAAATATTATTATTTGTTTTGTTAATATTATTTTTTTAATATAATTAATATAAAAAAATTATTATATTATTTGTTAACATATTTTTTAGTATAATTGATAGTGGTGGTATTTAAAAAATTATTAACCTTTTAGTCTAATTAATAGTATTGATCTCAAAACTATTATTATTTGTTCTATTAATATTATTTTTAGTATAATTTATAGTATTAGTCTCTAAAATATTATTATATTTGGAGTTATAAATAATATTATTTTTATAATAATTCATATTATTGTTACTAAAAAATTATTATTTTCACTAAAATTTATAAGAGTATCAATATTATTATCATCATTAATAAATTTTAAAAAACTATTATTACTAAAAAAATATCACATTACAACATGTGACACTTGGGTTCTCTCTCAAGAGCGAAGAGCCTGAGCGACATGTGGTCTTTAGTCTACTTTCTCTAAAACCATATTGGGACACGTGACGCTTGGGTTTTCTCATGAGGGTAGACAGTCCAAGCACCACGTGGCCCTTGACCTACTCCCTTTGCATTGCAATCCAAGCGTCAGATGATGTTTTGTCTTGGACATTGTTAAGCATGGCCCAAGGCTAGCATTGAACCTAGTAGGGTAGGATCTAAAATAGCATTGCATGCCAACTGCAACAAACAAAGCACCACATGGTGCAACTCATGTGACGCTTGAGTTACCTACACTTTTACTATAACTACAAGTATTAATGCTAAAATATTATTATTAGTTTTTTTAATATTTTTTTGGCATAATTGATACTAATGGTGTTAAAAATATTATTATTTTTTTAGTCTAATTAATAGTGTTGATCTCAAAACAATTATTATTTGTACTCTTAATATTATTTTTTTGGTATAATTAATATTATATTTTTTAGTATAATTAATAGTATTAATCTCAAAAATATTATTATTTTTGGAGTTATAAATAATATTATTTTTATAATAATTAATACTAAAAATATTATGATTTATATTATAAATATTATTATTTTCAGTAAAATTTATAAGAGTATATTTTATTATAATTAATATTATTAATAAAATAATTGATGAATTTGAAAGAAAATGTTATATCATTTACTAATTTTATCAAATGTATTGTAATAATAATTTTATTAAATTAAATTAAATTTTAAATTGATTTTTATTTATAAATTATAAACAAATTATTAATTGCAGAATCCAAAAATAAACTTTAGTCTGCTATATAAACAACTCAAATAATTTTTAGTCCTGCACGGCTTGATCCAAGACTAACTTAAAACTAGACTTGGACTCGGCTGGGCAGTACTAAAAATTAACTTTGTATTCTAGCCACAACAGAATTTAAATATGATTGAAATCTAGCTTGGTAGGACCCAACAGACATGGGTTCTGCTTCTAATTGTTTTTTGAAAATTAAAAATAAGCTCCCGACGTAACACGGCCACCTAACTAGCAAAGGTCGGATGGAACTGACCCCCAAAAACAAGGGTCGATTCCAATATCAAGCCGCTTTTGGAGAAAACAGCCACCTTAGCTAGAACTCCCACAGCAAGGAACCTGCTATCATCTGCACCTTCCACTGGATGCCTTAGCATCAAAAGGTTGAAGATTAAAAAAAACACCCATTAAAAATCAGTGATTCTGAAAAAACCACGGATTTTGCTTCTTTTTTAATCTAAAACTATGCACTGAAGTTCTTATCTACAAGAGATCCCTTGTACAGATCTGTCACCTTCATTTCTGTAGGATTCATTGAGTTGAAAAACTTCATCCGCCACTCAAATACCAGCTCATGAAACAGAGTCTAGGTAAAATATGAGCTCATGAATAGCCGTGCCCCAATATTACGGGGCCCATCATCCCCATCAGTGGCATGAAGTGCAACAGGGATTGTTGAGAGGAGACGCACTGTGAGAGAGAAAACAGAAGGATCAACTTCAGATTTCAAAATGAGATCAGAATGCTGGGCTGCACGCCATCCCTGGGTACTCTCCATGTCAGGTTCCATGTTATGATCACAAGTATTTATGACCCATGAAACCTCATCGAGTGCCCTGTAATACCCAGGGCCTGCTCTCCTGACAGAGCATTTGGAGGCATGTATACTTAGCACCAGTGTCGATGTAGCTTCAAGCCATTCCACTGTGAGGCCTTCAACTTCATCATAATATATACGTCTTTCAATCTGAAAGCATGCGTGGTTGAAAATAAGAGACCATTATGCAATCTAGTCAAAACTGTGGATAATATATAGGTAGATATACTCACAGCTAGTTTGTGGATATAAATGGACATAAACCTTGGACCAAGACCCAAAACTCTGGCATCAGACAGTAAAACCTGCAGGACATAAGAAGGAAGGAAATGGATTCCTGGCCATATATGTAAACAAATGCATGATAATTGAATAGAATCCAGAGCATATTAACCATTTAATGGCCAATCACTAACAAAAACTACCTCATCTAACATTTGTTTCATCAAATTTATTATCCTATTATGTGTTATGTAAGTTCAACAAATTTTGTAACTTAAAGAAACAGGATGCAAGAGCATATTATAGGATGAGAGAACTGAACATTCAGGTCCAAATAAAGGGAGAAAACTTACCCCCTTTCTCTTCACTGAAACCCACATGTAGAGCTTATCACAGGCATCCTTGACATGCCTGCTAGCCAGCTTTCTCTCATTGTTATAAGCTGCAATATCTGTGAGTAATTCTGTGCAGGGAATTCTATGCTTTAATGCTGCAGCTGATAATGCTTCCCTGCCTTCTGAGGATCCTGCAGCATCTTTAAGAAAACAAATACCAGTGAAGCATCTTGTCACTTCTTCACCCGGCCTCACTTTATGAGACTTTCTTCTATTCATCATATACAATTGTTCAGCTTCTATTGCTGCAGCCAGTGTTTGATGGACAACAATATCAGGATATCGGCACAGTGGTGAAGTAAAATGCGTGTAGAGAGGAACAGCCAGTGCATAATGACCCCAATCATTCATATTATCTTTCAAATCACCACTACAAAAGTAGGTCGCCAACTGCATTGGCCTTGAAGCATAGTTGATAAGAATATTAAATAGCACAGAGTCATCCTTGAGCTTTACCAGAAGAAGTGTCCAATTCTAAACCATGCTTGCAACAAAAAGCTTCAAACTCTTTTAAGTTTCTGTATATTAGGTTCAGGGTGCCTCCGCAGCAATGCATTATCTGGAAAAGCTCGAGATATGATTTCAGCAGCGGTCCTGTTCGCCAAAAGCATAAACTCCTCAACGAGAAAATTTGAGTCCTTTCGCCCACAAAGTGTGTTATCATATGGAACTCCATGTTTATCAAACGAAAAGACAATTTTACAGCTTTCAAGCTGTAGAGCCCCATCATCGAACCTCTTTTCCCTTTAAGTCTTTGAAATTTCATGAAGACACTTAATAGATCCAATTACATCTGCCCATTCAAAATGACCGTGCAACTGGGGAAGGTCCCTGAAGTTGTTGTGAGTCTCTGCATCAATCATCCCAGCAAAAATCTCCCGAGCATGTTCATATGAAAGCTTGCAACAAGATCGTATCACAGTGCGACCAATCCAGCGATCTACAACATTCCCAGAACTGTTCAAGTTCCAGAAGATAGAAAATGTGAGCCTATCAACACCAGGGTTAAGAGAACCTACGTCCTTAGAAAGCAATCGAGGCAACATTGGTATTTTGCGTTGCGGCATATAAACACTGGTTGATCGAATCTGAGCTTCTTTGTCGAAGGCTGTGTTAGGTAAAACAAAATATGACACATCAGTAATGTGGACACCCACTCTGACAAGGCCATTGGGTAACCTTTGAACTGAGAGAGCATCATCTAAATCAGTAGCAATAGTAGGGTCGATGGTAAATATGCACAAATTGCTAAGATCTCTTCTGTTTTGGAATTCTTCTTTTGGCACCTCCCATGTATTGCTTGGAAGACAGGAAAGTGATTCAGGAGAAAATTCAGAACAACAAACTGCATTTTCATGTAAAATAGCATTGATTTGCGACTCCATTTCACTACCCCATCCAAAAATATAAGAGACATGGGCTTCTGGAAAGGGACTTTCATCACCCCATTTATCAATCTGAGCAGCCACCAATTCCATTTCAACTGTTTCATCTTCATCCTCCAACCTTTTCTTGATGCAGTTAGGTTAACTGCTCACAAGGACCATCAGTTTTGGGAATCTTGGGTCAGCAGGCATAATCTCAATGTATTCGCAGTTTGAAATTGATAGCAAGCTCTTGTTCTTTTATGCATCTTTTTTACAACCTTCCCTGTAGTAAAACCACTGCTTAACATTGAGAAAGCCAACAATAGCATCTCACGAGGAGATTTCTCAATGATAGCAACAACTCTACATGTTGGTCGTTTCGACGGGTATGAACTAATCATAGAACACATCCTCCCCACACCATTCAAAACTTCACTCTGCCCCATAGAATGAGCAACATGTGAAGAATCTGAAGGAGACTGGTGATAACCATTAGCATAATTATAACCCACTGGCCCATTCAGTTCATCATGAACATCTTCACGAGGACATGAACTATACTCGTAATAAAACCCCTTATGAGGAACCAAGGAATTTCCACAATCAGCATACTTACAATCCATGTTCAGTTTACTTTTACCTTGGCGACTACCACCAGCTTTTCCATTGACTTCGAGATGTAAATTGCTATCCTCTGCTGTGGAAAGATTGTTTGATGGCTCATTTGACCCTTTCATCTTGGTCCAGAATGACAAAGGACCAACCTCGATGACCACAACATCACCTTCCACCTGTACATGAAAAAGTTTCACTCAATACCAAAAGAGTGAAATCTAGCTCCCATATGTTGTCAAAGAGTCTTTTAGCTATTTTAGATAAGTAGATCAGGCATCTTGTTTGAAATGCATCTTGGTCATTTTCTAACTACTTAGTGAGAACTTACCAACCAACAAATAATTTGAAAAAAAAAATGGAGAAGCTCAAACTTACAGCCCTGTTCTGTGCAGCAATTCCACTGATAAGAAGATCTGTAGGAACTCCCTCAATTTTGCAGTATGCCTACCAATAGAAAACAGCATATGAAAATGGCTAAGAATAAAAAGTTATTAGGGAAAATTGAAAGAACACTTGCAAATAGGCATAGAACAAACCTCAAGTGGATTGTGAGCATTTACACGAAATAACACTTTAAATACATCACCTTTCTGCCAAGAATTTAAGATAGCAAACACAATTGAGAAAGCAAAAATTAAGGAAAAGCTATGTTAGTATAGACAACAATATTTTAGCATTAAATACCAAACAAACCTCTTACGCCTCATTAATATTCTCCATGGACCAGTATGGAGAAGAAATTCTACTCTGAGCTTGACCCTCAAACTGGTGACAAGGAAGCAATTTTCCATTGAGACCTCTACTAACAATTGGTTCTGGACATGGCTTAGCCAGCATTGATCCACCACGATCAGATGGCACCAGGTTTTCTAGTTGTTCGTTTGCATGCATAGTTCGCATAGAACTATATACAATACCCCATACTGTGGCTGGTCCATAATCCCTGATGAGATTTGCATCTAATTCCAGCTGCCTCGCACATTTTGTTTTGCCACCATTTCCAACAGACAGTGATGATTCCCCACGTGGTTCATTTGGTTGACTAAAAGCTGCTCTCGTGAAAATTAAAAACAGAAACCATATCATCAGAATTGTTCTGAAAGGATACCAGAATTATTATACAGTCTAGGCACAGACAGTAAACTATGCTAGTGTACTCCAGAGGATTCATAGTCACTAAATATCGATCCATATTAAATAGTTAATTATTGATATTCCAGTCACTAAGTATCAAGTTATCGACACTTCAACTAATAAGTAACGCTCCATGTTATATCCCTACTTATCGACACTTCGACCACTAAATATCACTCCATACCTTTCATATACTTAATTTTACTATTTCATAACATTTTTGACATTTCATCTTATTTCATTCCAAACATTTACTATGCTCATTTCATCTATATACGTTATCTTGTTGTGTTCGATCTAAATTTACAAATTTATGTCATCATTTCCAAATTAACTTTGCAATTTCAATGGTACACAATCCCATCATATCTGATCCATTTCATAATTACAATAACATAACAATTTTAGATTTCAAAAATAAATTATATTAAACTTAAATAAAAATAAAGTGTCGAGCACCTGCTTGATATTTATATAGAGACATGATCTTCCTGCTTCAAGTTTCTACTTTCAAAGTCCCTCCTCAATTCTACTTTCAAAGTCCCTCCTCAATTCTAATGAGTATCTTATATCAGTGTTAAAACTCATATAATCATTAAAATTATTATTCATGATTGAAATAAACTTTAATGAATATATTATTTTGTTCTTTAATCATATTCATTCATATTCAGTATTTATTATGTCATTTTTGACCAACTAGTTTTGTTAGTTAATATCAATACTCATTTTATCATTTTATAGCTCAACAATATCACTTTTTAATTTCAACAAATATTACACCATTTATGGCTCGCCAAGGTTGTATACATTACTTATTCACTTTAGAATCAAATTTATTATCCTAACATTTTAGTTAATAATTTTCCATGTTTAGCATTTTCTTAAACACATGATAAATACCAATCCAGCCCATCTATTTCATAAGTATTAAATAGATATTTCACATATATATCCTTTTTAATTACACTAGCAAACATTTGTATATTATAAATTAATTTGATCATGATTTTAATCTGAATTTCAAGATGTATTCATCTTTATAGTATACATTTATATAATTTCCAGCACCATTCTCATTTATAAAATCATTCAATACACAATTATATTGATTTAGCATTTATAACGCACACTTACTTTTCTTCTTCTTTTTTTATCATAACAACTTATATTTATACATATTTGCAATTGTCATCACGATTTACATATACATGCATTCATGGCTGTTATAGCAACCTAATTGAACGCACAAAAGGGTTGTTATAACAATCCCCATGAACATGGCTTCCTTATAGCCTATTTTATATACCTTTTGGGTTGTTAAAACAATTATTTTTTTCATACAAGGAGGCTGCCATAATAAGCCATATTTGCATGTCTATTTGCATGTCTATGGGTTGTCATGACAACCTATTTTTTCATGTTTTTGAGTTATCATTACAATCTTTTTTTTAATGTATTTAGGCTGTCAAAACAACTTATATTTACATATTTTTTATCTATCATCACAATTTATTTTTTTCATGTATATGGGCTATCAAGATAGCCTATATTTATGTACATAGCATGGCCCATGCCCAAACTCATATGCAATATGTTAGCCCTCTTTTTACTTATAATTAAACTTTCATAATGACTCAATTTCACATAGTTTTTCATTGTCATAACAATCCTCCTTCACCCTTATTTGGGTTGTCACAATAGTCTACTTTTTCAACCATACATGGTTGTCATGATAGCTCTCATGCACTTATTTAATCCATATAATATATTACTAAAATTTTAATTAAATTTTATTATTACTTGGTCTCTAATTTTGCTAGCATCTTAGATAGAATAACACGCCCATAAACATTCATTTTCAATACTTACATCTATCATATCAAGCACTCAATGGCCATCCAAAGTAATCATTATTTTTCACAAAATTTAACTATCCTTAAAACTTCCCAACACACCAAACATGGTTCAAACATAACATAATAATTTCACAAGTATTTCCATCATTATTTATACATCAAAACAACATAATAAAACAAATTTCAAAGCCCCCTAAATTTTCTTTTAATGGTCATCCACTATAGGCTCCATTTTTTTCCGATTGATTTTTAATGTCTTCAATAATACACCTTAATCATTATCCAAACCTCTTTTTAATAGTTATATATTCCCAAATTTCCTTTGACATTTACTCATGAACCTTAAAAATAAAATTTTATGGATTTTATGCCCCCCATCCAAAGAACAAGAAATAAATGAATTTAATAAAGGGTAAGAACTTCACCTTTTCTAGTTTAACTTCGTTAAGTATGTTCTTGCAAACTTTCCAAATTTCATCTTCTTCTTTTTAAATTTTAGCCCTCCTCTCACTATTCTCCCACTCTCAAATTTTCATTCTCTCTTTAAAACTTTTTATGTTTGTTTTTTTGTTCACATACACGCACCATTTCTCTCATAGTTCTTTATAAAAAGACATGCGAGATGATATTTTATTTGGAAGAGAATACGAACAAAGTCCCTTTTCTCTTCCATGCTACTGTTTTATGTGAACAATAACTCCATAGCAGATAAGGTTTAAAATTTAAGTTAATTATCATTTTACCCTTACTAATGTCATTCTAATTCTAGTTTGTTATATTAATCTATCATTGTTTTTTTTTTGCATCTTTTTAAACTTTGTTTATCTTAAAAATTTAACTCGAGAAAAGAAAATATATAATAAGATGCTTTCTGAAATTTCAGCCCAATCTAATAGTTGGATTGGAAGATACACTTAATATCATAAAACTTGAAATCAATATTTTTTCGCTAAAAATCCAATTTTAACATACCATGTAACTTACTTAAATCATTGTGGGTTTTAGAATAATTTGTTGGAGACTTCTATTTATAATTATCATAAAACTTAAATTTTTTTACAATTTTTTTTGTTCAAATAACACAATTGTGCACGATGTTTCTATAAAAAATCATTGTTTCTTGTGCAAATAGTCATGTATTAATTTATTTAAAACTTCCTACTATTTTATAAATACTATCACCAAAATTTATAAAATTTCTGGCCTCAAATCATTATTTTACCCAATCAAAAAATTTACATGACTTGTTATTAGTTTATATTTCATGTATCAATTTCTTAATTTATTTCATTTGAAATTTAAAATTAATCTCCTGAGAATTTTCATTCCAATTCACAAGAATTTTTTCTTGATTTATCATTTTCAATTAATAATTACCCTATTTAACCTAGACTTATCGATTTTAGATTGAGGTTTTACAAAACAAATCCTAATTAAATTGACATAGGACAGGCTAGTTTTGAAAGGAAAAAAAACCAACCTATACTAGTTGATTTGAACTAGTTGGTTTGTTCGGTTGATAATTTAAAAAAAAAATATAAATTTTGGTTTGATTGATTTTTTAACTAAATACAAAATCAAACAAAACAAAAAATGCTCACCCCTGATATCACATAAAAGTTCTAATGTATAGGATTTTTCTTTTTTCACTGTATAATAAAAACTAGCTATGTAACTTGTGTTCTACCGCAAATCAAATAAAAAAATTTGGTTAAAAAATCAATGTTTAGTTGATGCAAGCGCATTTTAAAAAATAGAAAAATCCAATGTTGAATGATGAAAAAAATAAGAAAAAAAAATTAATATCAACTTGTGTTAACCTTTTAAATCCATGACTCAAGTTATTTGACTAAAATCAACAAATTTTAAAAGATATTGAACCCATATTTCAACTAACCAAATGTTGAAAGACTAAATTGAAAAAAAAAGTCAAACATATAAAAGGATTAAAAAAAAGTTATTCTGAAAAAGACTTGAGCCCACTTGGGCTAAATCATCAAACCTACAAGTCATGTTATGAAATTGAGATAACCTGACAAAAGTACAATAAAGAAAATCATGAAACTTAATTTAAAAAAAATAATGTTGAATGATGAATCATGAAATGAAATTAATTAAAAAAATAGAAAGTATATGGAAAAAAAAAGCTTGAGCTTGCTCGAGTTAACCTGTCAAACCCATAGATTAGATTATGAGATTGAGATACTGTAAAGTGAAAGGAAAACAAAGAAAATCATGAAATTCATTTCTTAAAAAAACCAATGTTTAATTATGAGATGAAAAAAAGAAGTAAAAAAAATGATGTCAACTCATATTAGCTTAAATAACCCATACTCCAAACTATTCAATTGAAAGCACCACATATGAAAAAGCTATAAAAGCCAATTCTTAAAAAATCAAATATTAAAAGAAAAAATAAAAAAAATCAATAACACAAAAGGATTGAAAAGAAAAAAATTAGCAACTAAAAGGCAAAAAAAATAAAACATAAGTTAACCCGTAAAATCCATATATCAAGTCATGAAATCAGGAAAATCTTATAAAAAAGGAAAATGAAGAAAACCATAAAGCTTTTTTTAAAATATATATATATATATATAAACCAACGTATCAAAAAAAGAAAATAAGTTTTAAAAAATAAAAAACCATGTTAGCTTATAAAACTCATAATCTGAGCCATTTGATTGGAAGCACCAAAACTAGAAAAACCATAAAGCTCAAAATTATAAAAAAAATAAAATATCAAAAGAAGAAATTGAAAAAAAATTACAAAATATAATTAAAAAAAGATATAAAAATTAAAAGAATGATAATTAAATTTGAAATAAGAGATAGAGAGGGTGAGAAATTTTAGATTGAAGGGCTAAGTTGAAAAAAATTTAGTTTAACAACATAATCAAAAGAAAAAACCATCAAAATAAGGAGGACTAAATCTTAAAAAATCAATAAATTAAAAAATTTTATTATTAAAAACAATTGAAAGTGTAAAAAATAGGCAAGAAAAAATGAAGAAAAAAATCAAATTAAATTTAAAGATTAAAAAATAAAAAAATCTAGATTGAATTGAAAGAAGTAAAAAAACTTACAAGATGGTCAAAGATAAAAATTAAAATAATAATAAGAATAAAGATTGATACACAAATATACCTAATTAAAGGAATACTTTGAAATTTTTAAAAACATGCACAAATCTTGATGAAAAAGGGAGAAGAAAAAGAAAAAAAAAAGGTTTCGGCAATGATATATCCATCAAAACATAACATATGCCGCCTCGTGTGGAAAAAGATGACATGAGAAATCTAATGACATGATAGAAATCATTTTTTAATGTTGTTTAATGTGTATGTACTGTCGAAATGCCATGGACTCTCCCACATGCCTGACAGTTTTTTTTTTTTTTTAATTACTGAAAAGATTATTTTATCCCTCTGTCAATATGATTATAATGGAAAAAACCCACCTGAAAATATATAAAATATCCCGGAACAAGCCTAAGTTAATTGTGAGATAAAGGGTAATTTTATGATTTTACTGTGCTAAGAATATGAAAAATATAAAAAACCCCAAAGCAAGACTTAATTAATTATGATATAAAGGGTCTGTGTAAAAAAAATATAAAATGTAAAAAAAACCCTAGCAACCAGGTATTTGATTGTTTTGCTTTTAAGGACAATGACACCATTCCATTGCTAAAATTAAGCTGTAAATACTTTAATACACCCAATCAAAGTCAAAGTGAGAATGACAAATAGATTTAAAAGAAAAAAAATTGCTTTATTCCTAACTTAGTCTGTTAAGTGAATTTCCCACTTTCCTTATATTTTTCGTAAATAAAAAGCTACAATATAGTCGGTTGGTGATAATATTATCAGGGTAATTTTAATAGTAATTTAATTGGTTAGGTTTTAAATTTATTTTTAATAATATAATTTGAATTTTTTTTAAATTATTAAAAATCTATATAATTATTAATTTTAAAATATATAAAATAAATTAAAATAAATATAAAATAGTCTAGATATCCTTAATAATAATAACAAGACATTATCGTAGGACGAAAATGACAGGTTCAAATCTTAAAGCCCATCCAGTTAGATCAAGATTTTGAAGCTGCCATGTTTATTTTTCTATTCCTACTACTATATCATGGAGCACCGTATTTGTACCTGCACTTCAATGATTTCATCATAACCACTAATACTCCACCACGTGCACCTCGACAGGGCTATAGCCAATCAAAATCAACCGAAGGTGTAATAATTATGTCGCTGTTCGAAAGACGCCATCATTATATATAAGCGTAAAAATTACAGCACCCAACCCACCTCGATAATCTCAAAATTGATCGAAGAAACCTTGAAATTTGCTCTCTCACACTCTGTCGCTCTCACCCATGGCTTACGTCGAACGAGGTTAGGCACTCTCTTTCTCCTCTCTACGTTTTCTTCATCGTTTTTAATCTCTCAAATGCTAGGGTTTGATTTATGTGAATTTTATCCAGCCCTTTTCTCTATTGCGAATCTATCCATATGGTTTGTGATTTTTTGTTCCATGCATTCAATTTAGGAATTAGGGTTTTCGTGTGAGTTGAATTTTTAAGCCAACGCGTAGATTGACTGGCTGAAGAACTAATTGTGCCTAGGATGATTTCATGCATAAAAAAATGAACATAAATTATGCTTCGAGTTTCTGCAATTAGATTATCTGTTATGTTGATGTTAATGACGCAGGAGCTTGATCGCTGTTAGTTAGAAGATCATGCTATAATCTGATTTTTTGATCTTATAATCGTACAACTTATGGTTCTTCAAGAGGATCACAAACCATTTTAAAGGGAGTGCTTGTTTCGATGAAATTGATTGGACATTAAATTTACCCGTTAGTGTTTGCTCTTGCACATGCAACCTGTGTGCTGACATTATTAATTCTCGGTCACTACACATTTAGATAATTAATTCTTATGGGGACTGTTTCTAATTTTCTCTTATGCTGGAAACTTTATACAATCAACATTTTCCTGCCTTTCAGTTATTAGTTTTGATGTTGGTGCTCTTCTTTTACAGCATATTGTCTTGTGTGAAAGTTGATGATGTCCTGTGTTTTTTCTTAATCCAGTCCTCATGTCTCTTTTATGGTGTTGTTTGGCATAAATATTATGTGGTACTTTATCATTTGTGAAAATTGGGTGATGAAATTAATTGCTTGTAAAATGCTCTATAACCCTGTGGCTTGTAATGCAATTAGTTGGCAACATTGAATGAAATAGTGATAACAAGCTAAAACTGTGGCTACCTAACTGCATGGTTGATCGGGGCAACATGTACATTTCTTTTCTTGGTGTGAATTTTAAAGGGGAAACAAACATGATGAGGATTGAAAATCGATTGGGAGCTTTTCCTTAGCTTTGATTATTATTGTCATGAATGATTAACACAATATGTTTGCGTCCTTGTTGTTGTTGTTGTTGTTGTCAGGTGTTGTGAAATCCCAGCGATCAATATGGCGACTAAGAACAATCACTGACTTCTTCTGGGCTATTGTGAATTTCATAGGCGTGTTCTTTTCTACTATGTTCTCGGTAATATAATGATTTTAGCTTGTTGCTTTGTCATAATATGCCTGTTTTGGGGCTTGTCTTCTAGCTCTAGTGAGTGATCTTCTTTATTCCTTCCATGTCTTAGATGGAAAAGACAGATGCGTACAGAAAAGGATCTGGTTCTAGCAAGAAATGGGATGGTGGCCCAGGAGGTCCTGGGAGTGGACCGTATGGTGGTGGCCCACGTGGCCCACCCCGGGGGCTGGACAACGTTAGAGGGATTGACCATAGTAAGTTTTATTTTATTGATTTTTGGATATTTAAGAGTTTGCTTTAACTATTTGTTAAACACAATTTTGATATGCTTTGCTTCCAGGTTCCTTGCCTGCCTGTGGCTCATGCTGTGGCTAATGTGTTGAGGTATCTCTAGCTCATTTGCAGTCGGCAATGAAACGTGATTTGTGTCAAAAGAAATTCTAAGATCTTTGCCTTGTTCATAGTTCTTAAATGTTATCGTTCTTGCTGCATGAGCGTTATGCAAGCAATTTGTAACAAGCTGATAAGATATTTCAGAGTTTCCTAATATGAAGCAATAATTGTGTGCTTTGGAGGCTATCATCCTTCAGCATGATTACTTGCCATTTTGTGTAGATGGTGGTTTCCGTTGTCAACCAAACCAAATCTTCTTCTAGGGCATTGGTCAATTGTCATGAATGGTTTGCCCCCTAAGGTTCATCATTCGTGCATCGAGCTATGCGGCAACTGCCAGGAGCAAAACCAAATGAATGCCAGACCCTTTCGCCCTGCTTTAGACACAGGGCACGAGAATGCCAAATTTTCGTGCGAAGGTGCACAAATGTTTGACTCCCACTTGGCGACGCCTAGTTCTTGCAATATCGGCAAGTCTATGCAGCCAACAAGGGACAATAGCTGAAAGTGCATGGTAAAATCGGGACTGGGTGGTTTTCTATTTCAGTTTCACATACAGATAAGCATTTATTTATGGCGACTTTTCATATACATAAAAGCAATCAATTCAGAACTACGGGAGAAGACAAATCTAACTATGCCTTGGAAATGCATTTTAATTTACGAGGTTTGGCCTAGCATGTCCTAGTTACGTATTCGTTCCACCATTTTAGTTGCTCAAAATTCATGCAACTCGCCTGGAGGTTAATTTTCATGTCCAGAAATTGTGTCTTGTGTCTTTTCAAAGCTCTACGAATATATCTGCCTTGGATCCTTTATGGATCCGCTTTTCATTTTGCATCACAATAATGCTTGTTCGAATTTGATGTCACTTGACTTCGTGATGTTCATACTCGGCCGAAACAAAAACTGATTTTTACATGCAAAAGCTAGCAAGAAAATACCTTAACTGCTAAAATTAAGGAAAAGCTATAGCCTCCTCGATCCCCACCGGTGCAATTTATGCTTTCCTGTCGCATAATTGTTGTAATTTTAGAGTGTTTCTTAAGAAAAAAGATTTTTTTTTTATTGAAATCCATTTCTAAGTTCTGACTAGCATTTTAAGAATTTATGGTGTATTAATTGTTGTTTCTAATTTTAAACTAATAAAAGTACTTAAATTATCTGAAAAGATCACCAGATTATAACGAATGTAGCGCATCCATAATCGAAAGGGATTAAAAAATGAGCAAGCGACCTCCCATTATAAAGTCTAACTATTGGAATGGGAATTTTATTTAAAAAAAAAAATCGTGTTCGCAAAGATAATCGTTTAATTTTTGTCTTAATTGCAAGAATTTTAATTTAACGAACGGTTGTCTCAATGTGTTCAAAATTTTCGTGCTAGTTTTCTCTGGGTCTTGAGAAGTTTTTGCTTTGGCATATTGACATGGCGACATCTTTCTCTGTATCACGCGCAGATTTTAAGTAAAATCTTAGGATTATATTCATGATCTACAGCGCTTTTTGCTTGAATGTAAGGTGGAGGGAGTGATGTATACGTGTGATATGCTTTGTAATGAAATTTCTGTACATGGCAATGTTAGTTTGTTACGGTATATGTTTTCGTCGCGCGGAAGCCAACGAGGAACAAGTGAAGTATCTGCACGGAGTAGTAGAATTGAGACTGTTTTTCCTGTAATGTAATTGTTGTGGCTGTGGTTTAATAAAAAAATAAAATTAAAAATATTTTTTTATGGTTTATGTATATATTTTGTGTATTTGGTTAGAAGTCTGGTTTGATTTTATCGTGGTAAAAATATATTTAATTAAAATTATAGTTGCGGTTGATGTTGCACATAAATTGACTAGAAATAATATAAATAAAATAATTCTTTGTATTAAGAGGAAATAAAACATGTGGTCCAAATAAATACCGGCAAAAAAATAAAATTGTTATTTGTTATTAAAAAATAAATATTATTGCCTCATCAAACTATTTGCAATGCTAGCACGAATATAATTCATACGCAACGCTCTCTAGTATCAATGTGGTTGTGATTGTGAAACGATATCGAGAAAAGTGTTAGGAGAAACAAAATCAGGATGGTTATCAAACTTGTTAAATACATCTTGGCCCGACTTCTGCCAATTATAGTTATGCAATGCCATTGATGCGACAACAATTTTAAACTATGATTTGTAACGAAACTCAGGCATGTTTTGTAAAATTTACTACCTTTTTTTTCAAATTTCAAATGTACGTTCGATTACACATTATAATGATGAATGGACTCGGTTGAATGGTTCCTCCTAATTTTGCAATTGTTCTCGTTGATGAAATTCTAAAAGATGATATCTCTCCTCTTTATATGGACCCAAGTAATCGTACTCATTTGAATATCCCAAATCAATGAGATAATACTTCCCTGTATAAAATTAATTATTGTTTCACTCTTATTTCATATTTCATATAAAAAAATTAAAAACAACTGAACAACACCCCTATTTTTTTCAAGTGAATACCTTCCAATGGCCTCAGAAATTGTATATTTGTATTTTCAATTGTCTCATGAAATATTCTTCTATTGTGTGCACTATTTTCCCACCCAGTCCAAAGAAATATAAATTGTATGTCAAAACTACATGTTGCCATTATATTTTGTGTTGGAACACCTTTTCTACCAATAAATGAGATTTGATTTTCTTGTAATGCACATGCAAGTACAAGTGTTCCATCGATCACTCTAATATAATTTTATAAAAGCAAAAAAATTATTACTAAATCATTTTAATTGTACTTAAATATTTGATTGTAACTTTTTGAAATATTTAACAATTTATAAAATGTATTTTTTACCTTGAAATTGGACATATATCTTGGATTCATTGCATTTTTCAAGGGTGTCACTGTGAATTCTAGATCTACTAGTTTGATTAAATTAGCAGTTAACAAGCACATAGAATGAAGAACTTTGTTGAAATTTCTGGAAATAGTTTCATTTAAATGTTTAATTCAATTCTGAACTTCTCTGTTCGAAGCGCTTAGAGCTAAAATGTAAAGAAACATGCCTACTTTCTCCATAACACTTATCTTTTTAAACTGTTTCAACCCCTATGTTGTTTCCAACTCAACAAACAAACCCTTCAATGTATCTGTATTTATCCAAAACATGTTTACACAATGTATCCAATGTCCATTTAAAATTTCATTCAATCATCGCATTCCTATTTATATAAAACCATAGATTGTTCTTTATAAATATATGTATTATAATACAATGCTAATGCTTCAGCAGTGCATGTTATTAATTTAATGAGATCACACTCTTTATACCAAAATAAATCGCCAACATCATCATCATCCTATTGATTTTGGTTGTCATCCTCCTTTTCATATATATTGTTCCCATAACAAGCACCAACACTACCTTCAAAACCGCTTCCAGAACAATATTACCAACAAACCCATAAAACACATACCAAACAATATTATTTATAACATTTTCATACTGGTCATCAAATAGCATATTAAACCAATTCGCATCCATATCTACAAAGACAATATAGTATCAATTTTAAACTTGCATAATACCAGTAAAAAGACATTGTTTATAGAAGAATTCGTTTAGAATATTTTTAACTTTAATGGTGACCGGAACTTAACCCAAGATAATTATCTTAGAACAATCCTTAATTATCAAGCATATTTTACTTATAAGTAATTCATTCAATATTTTACAACACAACCATGTGATCATATATATATATATATGTATATATGTAATAGAAAGTACCTCAAACTATAACTAACCAATGCAAACTAAAACAATTATTAACCAAAAGTTATCAAACCAAGCACAAGATCAGCCATAAATTTGTTTGCAAAACATAAAAGAACAATCTTTATTAACTAAACAATAGCCCTACGAGAACAAAATCAGTAATGTTTTTTGCTTAATTATTTGTACAGAATAATTCACGCAACTTTCAAATTATTAAGACATATAACCTCAAATCAGCAACTAA
Organism: Populus ilicifolia; assembly: GCA_015708895.1. Classification (NCBI taxonomy): domain Eukaryota; kingdom Viridiplantae; phylum Streptophyta; class Magnoliopsida; order Malpighiales; family Salicaceae; genus Populus; species Populus ilicifolia. The sequence continues at coordinate 55,844 of SRLM01000037.1, read as the reverse complement.
CCTTTTAAATTCAAAGCAATTGACTTGGCAGTGTCAAAGTAGCAATAAAACCTTCTCAAAACAAAGCAATACATGTGGAAATACTTGAAATACTTGTTGGCAGCAAATGAACATGGCTGAAATGAGAATGCAGCTTAAATAGAAACACAAACATGATAGAAATTCAAACCATTACTGCCATTTAACTCAGCAACCCTCATTCAAACCATTAGCAGCCATTCAACTCAGCAACAATCATTTAAAGCAGTAAAAAAAATTCAACAAATTAATAGTCATTCAACTCAGCAACAACCATCAAATCTAAAAAATCACAATATATAATTCTAGGCCGAAACAACAAACTCAACACAATATTTTAAAGCCATTCAAACTAGTAACATTTATAGAAGTCAACATGAAACCTAAAATTCTAACTTGTAACAGGTACAACAACAAATGTTCAACACATCTTAAACATAACCCATTATCCTACATATACAAATACAAAGAAATTGCTCAACATAACATACGTTACAAATTAGAAACCTGGAAAAAATAGCAATGGCTAAGCCTTTTTCATCAACCATTTGACAACAACACAACCGCAACAACATCTCATAAAGTGCACCTCACCATAATGATTGATTTTGTAATTTTTTAACTGCAAAAAACACATAACCATACAATATGTTAATAGATCATTGAAATTAAAAACAAACATGATAAATATACTAGACATTCAAACAACACTTCAAATATGAAATGCATGAAATACTTACCAAAACATATAACAAACAATAACTTTAATTGCTACTAAATAGAATATACATAAGTGTAAGTATTTCCTTTATCAAATGTACACTTACATCAAGGTTTGTAGTTTGCCCTTTAATCAAACATTAATTTCAGCCACTGATGCATTTCCCTCCTACTTCTAACTATAAAAAAACTTAGTTGCAAAACAATAAAGCTCACTACCAAAAACCACTTCCTCGATGGAGTGAAACTCGTTTATAGCCTCTTGTATGCTACATCCTATTTTATCCAAACCACTTGATGTGCATTTACTTTTGGTAGATACATTATCAACTAATTTATTTAAACATGAAAATAATTATGCTTCCTTTCTGGCACCCCTTTTTTTCTCATTTTTTTGTGCATACTGTTACACACATTTTCTTTTCCAATTACTATCAGTTGAATTGCTTGTGCTGCTATCAAAAGTGATACCAAATACCATATTATTAACATCGTTTGAAAAATTTAGTAGATTATCCTTCTTAGAATCTCCGCTACCTTTCTCTAGATGAGGGTCCTCATTTACTGTGTTAGTTCGCCTTTTACTGACACCATCTTCATTAGAATCCAAACCCTGTGATGGAGCCCAAGCATAATAACCGGTAGCAACAATGTTTGTAAACATGATATCATATTTACAACACAATGCTAGATTGATGCCAGCATGCCTAAACTTTCTAGCTTTGGGAATCTTCTACAATAAGGTACAATCAAGTTAAAAATACATCAAAAATATTGTAACAACATATAATTAAACAGTTTGTTAAAGCTGTACATATACTGAAAAAACCAGACCTTGATTTTAGCTGTCCACCACTCATCAGGTGTCAAAATTATTCTAAGTTCAGCACTCCAGCCTACTCCTCTTTCAGAAATCAATCCTTTTCATATTTTCCAATCTTTTTTAATTTTATCCCAGTTATTCTTTAATTGTTCTTTCATTAACGCATAGCCAGTTTGATCCTTAAAACAATTCATAATATATTTCCAACCAACTTTGTTAAAATATATGTTCGGTCGCATACCTTACTCAATTGCTTTAATACATATATTACAAAAAGCACGCAACATCTCTTTAGTTCAACAAACCTTATCCTCTGATTAAAAATCATCCATTTCTTGGTTACAATGATTTGTCTAATATAATTAACAAGTCGATTTTCTAGAGACAATGTAACGAATATAGAATGTACAATTTATCTTAATTAATGGCCAACTTAAAGAAAGTATGCAATCTAAGAACATAGGCTTAATATAATCAACTAACCAAAGTGTCTAGTGCATAATAAAAAATATAATGGAAGTTAATTTATTACTGAGCTGTTGATAGATCCAACATCACATGGCGGCTGTAATTTTTTTTCTAAACTATCTATAAATTGAAAACATGTAACCCACCATCTCTATTTAGCCTTCTAGTTTTGTGGTGCATTCTTCTTTAGAATATTATAAATACTTTCATTTTATACATGCAAAAGTTTTTTTCAATATATTTATTGTTTAAGTGTAAAATGATCAATAACCCACTGTAAACTACTCCTCGCTTATGTTTGAGGGTGAACCAAATAATTTTTTTGTTTTTCTAGGGTTTGGAAGTGAAACCCCTTTAATTGTTAGGTATATTTACATTTCTGTTCCTAGAAGCCAATGTTTTTATTTCCTAAGCAGAATCTGTCAATTATTTCATGTAATATTAGCTCCTGAGATTTCTTAGATATAATTTTCTCATGTGTTTAATTACATAAACAGATGTGATATAGAGCAGATAAACGCCTTCAAGGCCATGTTCAGTGACTGGATATTCACACAGGTTTTATATTTATACCCATAAAACAAAAGATAATAAATCTAACAATTACACACATATAAATTCAAAAAAATACACAGCAAATGACATTGATGTTAATTATTCGACCAAAATGGAGATAATAAAAAAATCTAACAATTACAAACATTTAAATTCAAAAAACACACAGCAAATGACATTGATGTTAATTGTTCAATCGAAACAGAGATAATAAAATCTAACAATTACACATATATAAATTCAAAAAATACACAGCAACTGCCATTGATGTTAATTGTTCAACCGAAACAGAGATAATAAATCAATTATAAAACTAAAAACATGCACTTCCAAAAACAAACAGCAACTGATCTTGATGTTACTTATGCAACCGAAATAGAGATTAGTAAGTGTTGTACTTGAGCTTTCCATAAGACTGATTTCGGTGCCCTCTTTAGTTCTGGCAAACAAAACAGTTATAGCAAAATTATACACAGAAAAAGACATCTGGTATGTTTGTGGCAGCAAATTAGGCATGATACATGCAATGTTTTAAGTACAATGACAAGAAATTTACCTAAGAGAGTGCATGTCTTCTTCAACCATGAAAGAAGTTTATAAAGGCAACAGATCGGTGGCAAATGAGCGTGATCTACAATCTGCTACAAACACTAGTGACTAGGTGTGATCTATGTGAGAGAATGAAGAACAGGAGCACAAGCAGGGAATTGGCCAGTCAAGGTAAGTGTGTGAGCTTGGCATGACAGAGGGAAGCATAGTAGAGAGAGCACAGGAAGATCGCAGAGAGGAAAAACAGCAGGAAGGAAACGGTTTGAGGTCCGTGTGAGGTTGAGACAGGGAAGCTACGGGGAGGAGGAAAAAGTGAAGAGACGAGGGAGGTTGTGTAGGAGGAGAGATGATGGTAGCTTTGTTTAGGAGGCGAATTAGTGGAGGAGGAGAGACGATGAAAGCCATAATGAAGGAGGAGACACTAGTGGAGGAGGACAGATTAGGCTAATTAATTTTTTTGGTAATGAACATTATTGTATGCAGCGTTTTCTGAACAGCAATCACGGCAAAAGCAAGGTAGCGTTGCTTTTGCTACTCCTGCATTTGGAACGCATATTTGTTTGGAACCTAGACGATTAAAATTATGGTCAGTTGTTAACCAAACAGCTTGCAAATTAGAAACACATGAAACATGGACGCTACTACATAACCAAACAGATTCAAACTATTCAAGAGCCTGTTGTTAGCGTTAGGGCTTGAACCTTGAAGAGCATGAACTCGATGAAGCTGTGGGCGGAAATGAGAAACATACCCTGTCAAAATAAATTACTATCCACCTGCTTATGTCTTGATCAAGCTCTCTAGGTGGTAGCTCACACTGACATCTCCTCCATAACAATTATTGTTTCCAAGATGTTCAGTTCAGGGCCTCCAAACCTGTAGAGATGGACGATAGTATGGTATCAAGTACATACATAATGCCCTAGCCGTCTGCATTGGAGACCAGATTGTGGTCTCTCTCTCCAAATTAAAAGCTCTTAATAAAAGTAATCTTGCTAATTACCATCGGCTAACAGATCCTTGTCTTCCAACTGATTTTGAGCAACAAGAACCATGAAAGTGTGCTCCGCACAAGCACAGTGACCAAAGACTAGACAAGAACGTCATCGCCTGTGTTCTTGGAGCCTCCACCTGACCTCGCTGTAGGGCCTCATTACAAGCTCGTTGTTGGAAGGAGGATAAACCCTTTAAGGACCATGAGCAGTAAATTTAATGGTAATGATTTATGAGAGAAGCAATCATGAACTATTTCTTACAAAAACATCGTTTTAGCATGTTGGCAAGCCTTGAGTCACTGGACAGAGATCTAGCTTTTGGTTCAGTTTTTCCCATCTTCTTGTAGCAAATAGCTGCTGGCTAAGTTATTAACAACGTAAAAATGCATCTTTAAGGGGGGGAAATGCATGAATAAGAGATAATATGGCCGTTGCTATGGCTTATTTATTGTCACAAAACAATATTGTTGGCTCTTGTTTTTCTTTTGCATAAATTCTTCTAAACCAAATAGCTTGCTAACTAGCTAAACCAATTGCAACATATTCAGCTTAAGCATGTACGATTGAGACTCTGCTTCCTGCTTCTTTAAACACCAAGCAAACACACCTGAACCAAGAAGTACTCTTTGAATTAATCAAAAAACTTCAATAGTTTTACTCCTTGAATCCTTCAAATCTCTAACTTGTGTTATGAATATGTTATCTGTTGACTAAAATTCCTCAAATACAGTCTTTATCATCTCCCACAAATCAAGTGAAGTGAGCAAAATCTTCATCTTTTTGCTTCAAAATTCATAATTTAACCTTGTAAACATTGGAGGCTCGACCCAACTTTAAGTTGTTTACCTTAGCCATCTCTTTTAAATCAACTTTTTTTTATTTGGCTTCACCTTCAAACTCGTCTTCCTTCAAACTTTACTCTGATACCTTGACTCTTGGCTAAGTTATTAACTTGTGTGTGGTCAAAACAACATAAAAATGCATCTTTTTTTTTAAAAAAAAAAAAATTCAAGTCTGTAATTTTCTACAGAATAGCATGGACATGGAAAATAAAAAAAGATCGTTGAAACTTATCATTCCTTTTCTTGTTTGTTGAAACTTATCACTCCTTTTCTTATTTCCTTTATAATTTTTCTCACATTAATCTTTATAACATTACCCAAGACACCTTGACCTTATATTTGTTCATCTTAATTACTTTTTAATCTATTTTTAATTATTTTCTTTTAACACAAGTTAACTAACTAAAATCAATATTAATTAGTTGTCATAGTAACTTAACTAGTTACAACAAGAAACTTGTTTTCAATACAGATATAATGCTAGTATGAATATTAAATATATATTGAAAGTTATAATTAATATTAATTCAAAGTGTTAATATACATACAAATATTATACGTAGATGCATGTATGTGTGCGCACACACGTGTGCTTAAATTAAAACAAAAAAAATATTTATTTATTGAAGTATTTTAAGATAACGAGATTTTTGTTGTTATTAAATATGAATTATTTATCTTTAAAATTTTATTATTTTTTACTTATACAACTAAGATTTTTACAATATACCCCATAAGATTCTAATACCATCACTTTTTTTATGAATTAAATAAACATTACAAAGTTTTAGACTTTTCCAACCCCCTTCTATCCCATATCAACTTCGTATTTCTTAAAGGATGCGCATGTTGATCAAGAAATTACAGGAAATATAACATTTCCAAAGTATATTCATGTATTCAATATTGTGTAGAGCTTCGCTGACCAGAAAGCTTTTTAGCATGTTTTTGGAAGGGCATTTCTCTTGTGCCTAGTTGACATGCGGTAAGCCAGAAACAAAAAGAGAGATTTATGAATATGTTGACATGGTACTAGTATCCCCTGCTCCAAACAGGTACAGAGTATATCAAGGTCCCCAGGCCAAATGAGACACCTATCGATATTAGAGCATATACATACGCTCTCCAGCTTTTCTGGCTTTCTTCCATTGCATTGTACTCAGCAATGAAAGTGGAAACAGTACTCAGACAACCCAAGAATCCAAACTGTATGCCAGTTGAAATGGTATCACAGTTTTGGGTATGCACCTACATCAACCAGATCTCATATCATCAAAATTTATAGTGAAGTATTCTTCCTAAAACTCACTAAAGCTAAATAAAGATGGTAGCACTGCGGGGGTTAAAACAATGAGGGAAAAGCAAGAATTTAGAACACAATAAATAATATGTGATTCAGAATTAACCTAACTAACACACAAATAGAATTAGCCAAATCTATAATCAACAAATTTGACTTGGAAGGTATAGCACATGCAGACAGGAGGAGGAGGAGAAAGAGTTCGGTTGGGAGAGAGATGAAACCATACCGCTTTCTTCACAGTAGATAATGCTGCCATGATACATGCTGCAGAAACATTTGCAATAAGAGTTCCAAATGGAATCCATTTCAGAGAACCAGCCTTACCTAACCCACGCCCATTGAGCCTTGCTAAGAACCACCTGATCCACACCCCTAGGGGTGCAACTATGCAACCCAGCCATAGCTGAGCCCCACTACTGTCGTGGTTATACTCCTCCCTTAGTAGCGCTCCACTCAGAGCCCATAAAAGGCCCAGCATTACCACCAATACCACCATAACTGCGAAATGATGATAGGGGCTGTCCACCCTACAGCAGGCTAAATCTGCACTTCTGTTTGACATTTGAAAAAATGACTTGAAACATTTCGCCGTACTAACACCCAATTTTATGGAGTAGGCTGCAAGGAATAACCCTGAAAGATACACACAATGAGAAGTTACTCGTTTATGTTTTAATGGTCTGGCATTGTCAAGGCTTGTCTCTCATTAAAATTTTGAACAGGCACATGCCCAAGAGCAATGGTTAAGTTTCCATGTCCCACTAAGCTACAACTACATATTATAATAATTTGAAAGTGCCACTTACCTATGAGAAAGCCAACAAAAGAAAACACCCAATGGCCATTAACACTAAGATCAAGCATTTTCTGATTCCAACCACTGAAAGTTGTGAGACTTCCCAAGTAACCAGTAGTTAATCCAATGGCCAAATAACCAGACACTTTGGATATGTCTTCTTTGAAAACAACACCCCACCATCCCATCAAGAACGAACCGACCTAGAAGAGCACATATTACAATTAAGTTATTGAGCTTTATTTGTATTCCAAAGTTGAAAGCATACAGTCCAAGTGTTGTCGAAACATTATAATCTATTAATTCATGCATCTTGAAGGTGACAGAGAGAAGTTGTGGTACTCTTGCACTATATTTTCAGTTTATTGAAAGGAAGGGGACAAACAGAGTACCAATTACCCGAAGCAGAACCTCTAATTCTGGATCATTCTAACACAGTGGAGTTTCACCAAAAAAAACCCCAAGGTTCAACTTACATGGCAATTGAATCTACCAAACACTAATAACTTCATAAACAATTCTACTTCTCTAATTAATATTGAGAATCTTTTTGGTTCAATTAATCTTGTAATATAGGAATACCATAAGAGTCATATTTAGAATAACAATATCCTAATCAAGTTCCATGATAAGTAATTTCTAATGAATAGCATACCATAACAAAGTTAACAAGATATATTTATGTTACTTCATCCAGCCAAATTGAAACCTCATAAATTTTAATGAAACAAACATACACCTTACTGCAAAACAAGGTAGATGGCTTAGGATTAGGAATGAACACTACTTTACATAAAATAATAGAGATGCAATATCTTTATGTATTTATGAGTATCTGTATGTGAGAGAGCGGGGGAGAGAGAGACCATATTGGAAGGCAAGTCAAGATATAACGGATAGTTGTCACTTGTCACACCAGCAACACCAGGGCCAAAGAGTTTTTGTAATAAATATCTTGTTAAGACCTGCAAATCATGTCATGCCAAACATTAGTAGTTTTTCATATTAACCGGCACGCCTGAAAATGCCCCCTCTCCCAACCATGTCTAAATGCTCTCTTTGGTTTTGCACTCCTATCAAGCACAATGTTAAATGCACACATCAATCACCAAAAAAACAGGGCAAATAAAAAACAACTCAACATGATAATCAATTTGAAACGAATACGTAATGCAACATTGCCGTATAGATTATGCTGCTGATACAACGTTTCTTCAATAAACCCATTTCAGGATGATTGCATTGTGTATTAAAAGTTGAAAATAGGAATACATTATTTATTTATGGAACAACCAAAATCAAATTACACCACCTCTATAACCTCCACTAATAGAGTAGACGTTGACTCTATTTTAAAATTCCTTTAATGTTAGCGGAGAACTAGGATCCTTGCTTTCAATTGTATTAGTAACCAATGGAAAAACAGGACTACTGAATGCCTTTTTTAAAGAATAGATAACGCTTTGCTGTTAGATTAGCAATAATGTCTAGAAGATGTACAGATCACTCGCCTCAAATAGTCTTCATCTGAACTTAATTTATTGTTTCGAGCAGATGAAAATTAGCTAAAGCATAATAAGGTATCGTAAAGTTTTCTCACTAGTAATTTACAAATCATTTCATCATGTTCCTTTTTCTTTCTTTCATTTTTTGCTATCAAGAGCTATGTACTTAGACGCATCAAGAATTTCATCCAGCTAGTATCTCGTGTCAGTGTTTGGATTTAGTATTTTCCAAAGCAAGATTTTGACAGCACTTCCTAGGATTAAACATCCTCCTAGAAAGACACCCACTCCTAGTTGTGGTAACTAAAGAGTACCAGTTTCCAACACGGCTTATGTCAAGCGAAGAGCATATTTCTTTATCTAGCTTACTGTACAAATGTTTCCATGAGGCTAAGTGGTTTCAATTTCAAATTCTATTCTCTTCAAGTGGTCATGTTAAGCACTTGAAAACTATAAGTGATGGTAATAATAGATTTATTAAATTCATTTCATTAGCTTCCATAAAAATATTATTTGCCTTTTAAAATTTTATGGGGTGGGTGTCTACAGCATCAGAATGCTAGCATGTAATGCAGAATCAAGCATTCATAACAAAACCACTTCAAAAAAGCGAACAAAGCTGACAAATAAGATAAAAGGAAAAGAAGCACCAGAACCCAACTTAACAGAAGAAAATAAAAAGCTGTTGAAGTTAGGTTACCATTTACTAATGCCATTTTAAATATTTAGAAGTAAAAAGAAAAGGTTGTGCATATTACCCCAAGAATTCCAAAAATTGCTAGATACAGAAGGCATGAGATATACTCGAGTGCTGGTGGCAACACAAATGCTTTCTCATTGTCCTGGATATAGCAGCAAGAAACAAATGAATTATCATATTAACAGCCTTAGACAAGTAGCTGCAGTTTGATATTATATCATATGACAAACAGCCATTAAATCCACAAACACCTATCCATGAGGTAATAAACCAAACAAATACTATCAGCGATAATGAAATAGATAATAATGATCAACTGAATTCTCACTTCTTGTTTTTCCCTGGAGCAGATCACTGCATCAGTTGAGATAGGAGACACGATTTCTTCTGGCGAAGGTAACACTGGAGATCTTGTATTCAAAGCTGTGGGATCATGAACCCACAATCCATATGATCGGAGGAAGTTAACATCTGAAAGGGGAAACACCATACCATTTTCTAACTCGTTGTCAATGGATAAGCTGATGCTACCACTTTCATTATGCCTCTTGCTATGAAGAGCCCTGTCACCAATATCACCTGCCTCTGACACGTTTTCACTCTCAATATCATCTACCTGGAAGGATCTGTTGCGTGATAAACTTAAAGAATGTCTTCTCAATGAAGAGCCTACGCTGCTAGTCTGACGAAATGATTTACTCAGATTGGGTTCAGACTCATTAGTTCCACGATCCATAACTCAGACTCTGACAACAATATTCAATAAATTAAATCAGCAAAAGTCAATCAACCACCACCCTTCTACCTGTGAATTATATAGAACTCTTCATTTCATATATTGATATCCAATTCAATCCAAAAATAGATGTAATGATTGCAACAACTCCAGATAAATGAAAATGAGAGAGGATGAAAGGAGTTCATTAACAATAATAAAAAAATAATGCGTTTTAGTCACGAGGCAAAGCTAATCTCAAGACGACCAGCAGCCAGCAGTTCAGATGATTTCTTAGAACACACCGTGAACCATCCAAATTAGCATCAAGTGGTCACCGCTTTCTATATTCCGTCCAAATAGTAAGGTTGACAGTAAAATAGAACCGTGGCAGAATTGTCCACAGAGGCCAAACAATTTTTTCAGAGTCCATTATTAATCCAGTCAATTGTTCCGTCTAAGCATGAAAAAAGAAGCAGACCAGTAGTTTTGCTGCAAAATAAATAACTTTTTACAAGTTACTTCTTTGATTTGAACTTTTTTACAAGAAAAAAATACAAACTTGAAGCGCAGCTACGGCATATTCATATGGCAGCATAATAATAATAAAATAAAATAACTAAATTTATTTCCTATCAATGTTATAGCTACTTTCGAAATCCCAAAAGAGAAGGGAGGGGATTGTGACTTTATGAATATCAGCCACACGGGCTTCAATAATTTAAGTGGGCTGTTCTTCTGTTAGCATCAACATACATATATAATATACCTCACACCACTTTGTTCAATCCGATTGGACTCAGCTTAAGTTCTAACAGTAAATCAGTTTTTGCAAATAATTTATCCCCAAAAAGAACAGCTTACTTTCTTTCAAGGGCCTTTTAGACATTAAAGTAAACTAGATATTAGTTATGACCGCTTGCCCACCGAGCATACCGCAGCAGAGCCAGCCAAGAAAAGCAATTGTGAAATCAAATCACGAGAGAAAGCTAACTTTATAAGACCATTCATTTCCATCCAAATGGAACAGCAAAAGGCAAAAAAAGAAACACAGGGAAAGTTGAGAAATGCCACCTTGTGGAGAAAGAGACGGGTGAGAGCTTCAGGAGGGACGAGGGTGAAACTGTCCTTCGGGCTTTCTTGGTTTTACCAAGTCTATGAATGTTACAAACACGCACGGAAGAGTTGGATCAAAAGTGAATTCATTGATGGCCGTTGAAACAAACTATCAGCCCTTCGTTTATTTAAGGCCTCTGCAGCAATGAGATGAGATGAAATAAGATAGCAGAAGAGAAGGAGAAAAACGATAGCTATGGCGGTTGAGGCGGTGAAACAACTGGAGCCCTTCGTTTATTTTGCGGCGACTCTTTTACATTACTTGATAACGCGGGCTCGGTCAACGGTCCCTTGCCTTGTCACACCATCTCTGTCTCTCTTTTTTTTAATTTATTTTTCCCTTCTTTTCACCATGCAATTCATTATTTATTTTCCGGGTAGTTCATGATGCAATGATAACAGTGACATCTTCAAGAGCTCATTGTTCCAGGAGACGACACGTGAATTCCGAGCCGATTTATTAAATTAAGTTACTCCTCTCTTTTTTTAGAAATCCTAGGTCATTAGGATTAGGTTTCTTTAACATCGAAAAATAACTAAATATTTCTAATATTTTTATTAGTAAAAAAAATTTAAATAATATAAAAATTGATTTAAAGTAATCCAGCAATTTTATATATCAAAAGATAATATAAATAATTAATAAAAATATAATTTAACTCAAAATAAATAGTTAAGATAAATTTTTTTAATAAATATTAAAACGATAATATATTGAATAAATTGAAGTTAATTTTAGTTAACTTATCAATTTATATATCAAGTTAGAGATTATAATAATTCAATAAAACAATTAAAATTTATTACTAAAATTAATTTCTTATAAATGTAACTTGAAAAGATATAATCGGATTAATCTATTAAATCTGTGATTCAGGTTATGAGACAATAATAATCTCATAAAAATTAAATAGTATTAAAAAATAAAATTAAAAAAAATATAAAATTAGACTTAAATCAACTAGGATTTATTAGCTAAATCTATAACTGAAGTTATGAAATGTGGATAACCTCGTAGAAAAATTAAAAAAAATCTTAAATTTTAATTTTAAATTAACTTAAAGTTAAAGGATAAAATTAAAAAAATCAATTAAAAAATTAAATTTCTATTAAACTCTCACTCCATATCATAAATTTAAGATAATTTTACAAAAAAAAGTATAAAATATAATTCCTTATAAATTTATTATTGAATGATTGAATTAAAAATAAAAAATAAAAAACTATTTCATAAATAATGTAATGTGAGATGGTTACAGTAAAAACACCTTCTCTTTTTTATTATTATTATTAATAATGCATTCTGCAGGGGGGAAATGATGCAATTATATGCTCATATTTTGAGGTTCTTCCGATATGTTTGTGTTTGCAAATTATTGACGATTAAAAGCATTTACTTGCGTAAAAATAGAAAACTACTGTAAAAAGTTTTGACCTTGCATCAAAACTTAAATCTATAATAATAATAATAATAATAATAATAATAATAAAAGGAATTCTTAATTTATTACCTTGAAAAGAAAAAAAAACACCTACATAATTTTTAATAATTGCAGTAACTATTGTTTTTTGAAGTATTTTTTATTTAGAAATATATTAAAATAATATTTAAAAAAATTATTTTTGATACTAAATAAAAATTAATTTAAAATAAAAAATGTAAAAAATTAATTTTTTTATTAAAATAAACTACAGATTCTAGCGAGCCTGTAATCCCCGGAATATCGACATGATATGCGTCATTATATTGTTAAACATCCACACACAATTTTTTTGCCGCTCTTTAGCTTCTTTAAAAATATTCCAAGTGGACCAGCAAATAAAAAAAAACCTCTCATGTCGTGATCGAAAGACGTGTGACGTGAACTAACAAAGTCGGTGGCTACTTGCATGGTTAGCGAGCCACAAGCAACCTCAGCCAGTGAAAATTTAACTTCCTTGGCATAGCATCTCTTGGGTCCTTATTTCAATCCCAAGCTGATCCTACCGACTCTCGGTTCCACGAATGCATCATTTATTCAGGAAGTGGCTCGGTTCATGCTCCATCTACGCACAAGATGCTGAGGACAGGTATATTTTTTTGTGATGGGCTCTAACATGGTCATAGCCCATGGTATGCAGCGAGTTGAATTCACTCAAATTCAGCCCGAGACTCAAACCTTGGAATTGGCCTCGAATTGTGTACAGTAAGCAATATATTTTTTTATATATATATAAAAAATGCATCTTCGATTTTTCAAATTTGAAGGTTTTCCCAACCCAGACTAATATGAATATCCCCATGCCCTGCAAAATTAGAATATAACTGAGGGTAGAAGAAATTACGTGAAAAATTCATTTCTTTGCAATTATTGAATTTTTTGCTTAAATGGAAAAAATTAATGAGAATGTGATTAAATTGTTATGATTATTGTAAAATTTTGAAAATAAAGGCAATTATGAATGGAAAAGAAGAGAGGATAAACTCATTGTTATTAGTAGTAAGAATTTGGCCAAATTGGTTGAGTTTGGAGAAGACTTAATTTTTTGTCATGAGATGGGGGTTTTATGTTTAAGTAAGCTAAAGAAATGATAACAAGGGGAATAGTTATAATCCAATTTTTAATGATAATTTATATAGATTATTTATGAAAAATCTTTTAAATTTCTATTTAGGAGAAATTTATTGTATACCTAGAATGTTAGCTCTCTATTTTGTGATTTATGTAGTTATTCTTAACTTAATCAAACCCTTACTTGATTTTTTTAGGTCTAGAAATGTATTTCTTGTATTAATTATATTCTAGTTTTAATTTTTAAAATATATTTTAATCATGTCATACTTAATTAAATCATCTTAATTTGATATATGACTAATGATTGTTAATGTATTTGACTCATCAAGTACCTAATATGTTAACCCAAATATAAATTATATTTCTAATTAAATAGAATTAAATAAATAAATTAATTTAATTTATTATCAATTTCACAATTAATTCATTTATATTTGAAGATTAGATGCATTGTCTAGTAACGTATCATGATCCTTTAAATATTAAAAAAATCATTAGTGGTTTAACTTAACTCTTCAGTAACCAATTTCTCAGTGTAATTAATATCATTTCATTAATAATTTTCTAATTTAATATTAAAATATAAAGTATATTTACCATATTAAATCATATTTTCTCTTTACATAATAGTCATTAATCATTTAAATAAGATTTGAAACCTTTTTCAAATCTCATTTCATCTTAGCCTAGAATTTCTTAGTCAATATTATTTGAGAATATATAGAATATTTCTCTTATTCACCTAGGATAATAAATCCTCTATTGATCATTTAAGTACCTGCATATGGTGATGATATACTTAATGTTTGTCATTTTATTATCTCGATTAAGATAATATATAATAGGATCAAAATATAATATTCTTTATATAAGATAACTTGGTAATTTTAAGTCTAAAAATTATTTACATAACTATCATATGAGCATTTTCATAGATAGAAGTGATCTATCTATATGAAGTTCTCATGTGAGTTAATTCAATGTAAATATATTTTATGACAAGCACCTACATATTAGTTTTAGATGTAAATATATTTTATGACAAGTATCTACATATTAATTTTAGATATCTATCATATCTTAACTTATAAGAATATCTATTTTTTATTTAAAAAAACATGTATCGGTTTTTATGATTTTAGTGAATGTATAGCATCTAAGAGAGAATTAATTAGGAATATTTTAGAAATAATGATTGGATGAAATAATAAGAATTTTATATTTATAAAAACTTTAAAATTTTCTTTGTAAAGCATTTTTATGATATGAACTTTATTTTTTTTAATTTATAAATCAAATATTAAATTCATTAATCTAATAGTATATAAATATTAAAAATAAATCAAGTTTTTATTAATAATAAATAAGTATTTCTATAAATATAATAATACCAAATATATTCAATCGATTAGACATATTAAACAAATAAAAATCTACAATATCTGTCTAATAACAAGAGACTATTGCTCCAGCACAGGTAGATTGTAGGTGTCTGGCATTTAATGTGTATTTATCTAGTAATTTTCTATTGTGTATTTAATAATGTTTGTTTTATGCGTTTAGAATCATTATTTGATTTTGTGAAGTGGAACTAATGCTTGGATTTAGGAAATTGGAGCAAGCGACTCAGCATGGAACAAATGCCAATTTTGTGCCGTTGAAAGAAATAACATGGAAACAAGTTGAGTGCCCGGATTTGGGAGCATAAAATTGAAGCCCTAGCTACCATGCTAATAGAAATAATTGGCCGCCTGGAATTGGGACTGGTGCCCCGACTACCGGAATAATGAAAGGAACTAGTTCCCCGGAATTAGGATTAGTGTTCTGGTACATGAGCTGATAAAAGAATTATTTATCTAGGAATCAAGTATAAGGCAAAAGGCCTTACATTTAGCATTGAAATTTAGTGTATGGAATTTGCCGAGGAGTTATTCTTATAAGAGAATAATTTATACTTGTTGACTAGTTGATTAATGAAATAATCCCAAATATTTGAAAAAAATTATTTTGCATGAAATATGTAGGAGAAATTCAATATGTGATAATTGGTTATAAAATCATGTTAATTCCATTTTCAAGACCGTTTTAACAATATAAGGAACTATGATATACCTGTTTGATTCTTTTTTTTTTAAATAAGAAAATGTAATTTAGAAATGTTTAGGTGGATGGTGTAATTATCTTTTGAACTATTAATGAATTAAAACATATTAAATGTATAAATTAAGTAAGCGGCTTAAATGCTAGACTTATAAATATTTGGAATTTAAGGAAAACTAAATACTTGATTATTATTATTATTATTATAGTTTTAATTAATTAATTTCCTTGAAATTCTAGAAAAAAAATTCCCCTAGTAATTTCGTAGAATGATATATGTTTTATTCTAAAAAATTAAAGATATTACATTTGGTATCAAAATAAGGTTTGGGTTCAAGATTTGAAATGAAATTTGATTATTAATGGATTGTTGTAAGATGGTGACTACCCAACAAGAGGTTAGGATTGATCCATTCCCCGTGTAGAAAGGGAGTTAGGTTGTACAACCAGAGGTTGATTAGAAAAGGATCTCATGGCATATACTCCATCATATGGAGCGGTGATGCTTGTGCTTGTGCTTGGACCGTTTAATGTTCTACTAGGGTTTGTTTTATAAAGGGTCATGCTGATAAAATCAACCCCTACCAGTTAAACCATTGACATCGCTTGTTATTGCTCCTCCACCACTAGGAGAAGCACTTGTTGCCTCATTACCCTATACTAATCCTAGATTTTTATTACATATTGTTAAGGTAGTGATTAGGAGTATATCTTATAGGTCAACCTCGCAATTCTAACAACCTCAACAATGATAACATTGATAGATATTGTGGTTACCTTAGTTATGATTATCAAAAATACGAGAGAGATGACATATGAGCTGATGTAATCAAACCATCAAAGGATCTATTGGATGTTCCATTTGGTCTAGTTACTAAGCTTATGGCTACAAAGTTTAAAGAAGCTTCGAATAGACTTCTTTTAAGATAAATGGGCTATAGTGGACTTTAATAGGATTTGTAATAATAAAGAGCAAGCCTTGATTAATCTGATTCATGTTTAAGAGGGGCTTGTGATGGAACCAAGACTATTACATAAAGATTGGGAGAAGAAGACTATATTTGGATAGTTTGACCTTTCATTACTATTTTGTCCATAACTGGCGCTACAAATTACATTTTAATGTGATTCTAGTTAAGTTGGAAACTAAACTTTCATATCTTTCCAACTACATATGGCATGCCTTCTAATTTTTTAAGACAAGAGAGAACCATCCATTTTAAGTTGGGCTTTGTTGCTACTAGACAAAATACAAAAACAATGAACTTATCTGATTTAATTAGTTAGGCTATCAAACTTTATTTATTTTAAAAGGAGACATTTTGTTTGGGTTTTGGACTTTTTATTCTTTTATTTTAATTAGTTCAGGCTAGTTTTAGCTTGGATTGCTTATTGTTCAAATTGAGTTTATATGAGACCCATTAGGAAAACTAGGGTTTTGGTTTGGAGTTTAAATACTCTTTATGAATAATTTGAGATGAGACTTTGATGATAATTTCCGCATTGTAGCTGACTTTTTGGTTTCTCAATCATGGTTCTTGATTGAACTTTCAACTCTTTAAAAAATTGACCATTTTTTGTTGTGAATTTATACTATTTTTGTTCATCTCTAGGTGTAAGCATTGTGATCGAGTTAATTTATAATCTTGTTGTCTTAGAACAAGTCTTTCATCGTGACAAGCTCATTCAAATCCTAAAAAAATTGGATTAGATTGATCTTGGGGTCGTGAATTCCATTAAATCTTGTTAAGGTTTGTGTTAGTTGATGTTAGAGCTGATCTAATCATAGGTTAAATCCTTCAATTTAAGTCTTCATTATTTCTTGTTTAATTCTTGATAGATTCAGCCACTTATAAAAAAAATTAGGGATCTTACTTCTTATTGCTTTGTTGAACATTTAATCATAAGTTAGTGTTTTTTTATGCTTTCTTGATCACAATCAGCATGCACACATAAGTTCTTGATTTGTTTTGTTCTTGCCTATATATATATAAGGAGGCTTGATCTTGAAATCTTGATTGTTGCTGCATAAAGGAAAAAATCACCTTTTTTTAGTTTTGTTACTTGCTTGAAGAAACCTTGATCATTAGGTGATTGGTTAGTCTTGATTCATGAATCTTTTAGTAGTCTAGATTGTGTTTCTTGAAAATTTAGGTAGTTTAGTTGATTTCTTGAGTTTCTAGAATTCTCTTGAAACCCTTAGCTCTTTATAATTCGTAATTGTTTATCTCTTTTCTGATTTATTTTATTTTGTGTCCTCAAATCATCATATTAGTCATACAAATTTGCATTGTTATTCATGAATTTATCATTTCTTGAGTCAATATTGCGTTTATAAATTCACTATATAGTTGGTTGTTTTTTTGAAATTGTTGCTAAGTGATCTTAAAAACTAAATAAAGGCAATTTTGAGTAGAAAAAAAAAAGGCATGTTGAGCATATTAGAGTGAAAAGTCTATATTTTTATGTGAAACACGAGTGTTTAAGGTATTATTTATGTTTTATTGTTAAAAATTTTATGCAATTATATATATATATATATAAGGTCTTTTAGTAGTGTGTCACAAAAAAAAAGGAGTTATAGAGGATGGGCTTTCTAAAATGCAAAACAAATGGAGTTCATGTTTGGAGAGATAATGAGTGGGTATTAAGATAGGTTTAAAAAATTAAAGACTAAGGTTGAAATTGAGCTTGGGAAAAAGGGTAGAGAGACTAGGAAGTAGGAAAGTGTTGTTGGAAACTCTATAAAAGGAGCTGAAAATGAATTTAGCCATGGTAATGAGTTCCGTACATATAGGAATGAATTGTATGAGGCTCGACCAAGAAGGGTTAAAATTCAACCAGATAGGAATTCTGGGCATGGGAGGAATTTTGATGATTTGGGTGATGTAGATCCAAATTTGGGTAGTAATAAGTTGAAAATCCTAGCATTTAAAAGAAAAACTGACCTGAAGCTAACTTAAAATGGGAAAAAAAATATAGAGATAATTTTTTTACATTCATAGGTACTCATAAAAGAAAAAGGTTAAGTTAGTTGTAGTGAAGTTTACTGACTATATCATGGTTTGGTGGAAACAATTACTGGTAGAATGAAGGAGGAATGAAGACGCACCAGTTAGCAAATAGGATGAATTAAAAAAAAAGATATGTCATTAAATATTAATGTAGAGAGTTGTTTAATTGATTACAGATGATCACACAAGGTAGTAAGAATGTGGAGGAGTATCATAAAGAATTAGAGATTACTATGATTAGGGCTAATGTTAATGAAGATTAAGAAGTGATTATGTCTAGGTTTTTGAATGATTTGAATAGAGACATAACTAATGTTATGAAGTTGCAATCATATATTGACTTGGAGGAGTTAATACACTTAACCATTAGGGTTGAAGGACATTTAGAAAGAAAGAGTAGTATATGATTTGGAGCTTATACGAGGTCTTCTTCGGGTCGAGGAATAAATTATAAGAGAGAGGGTAGTGCACCAATGAAGCCATTGGACTTCTAAAAATGTCGAACCTACCTCTATGAAGAAGCAGGTTTCGGCCAATGATAAAAAAAACTTAAAGGAGAAGTCCAACTAAAGTGTTTCAAGTGTCAAGGATTGTGACACTATACATCAAAGTGTGCAAATTATCAAGTTATAATTCTAAAGGATAATGGAGAGATTTTGTTTCACTAGTGAGGAGTCTGATTGTGATGACAAGCCACCACTTGAGAATGCTACTGATTTAGAGTATGCTATTAGTGATAAAGTTTTGGTGATTAAAAGGTCATTTAACGTTTAGACTAAAAAGGATGATATGGAATAACAAAGGAAGAACATCTTCCATACTAGATGCCTAATCAATGATAAAGTATGTAGTTTGATTATTGATAGTGGTAGTTGTATTAATGTTGCTAGTATTATTTTGGTTAGAAAGATAGGATATTAATGTTGCTGGTGTTACTTTGGTTAGAAAGTTGGGATTGAATACCTTAAAATATGAAAGACCTTACAGCTTCAATAGTTGAATGAATGTGGTGTTGTTATGGTAAATAGACAAGTAATGATTTCTTTTTTAATAGAAAAATATAAAGATAAAGTGTTATATGATGTTGTATCCATAAATGTTACTCATATGTTACTAGGGAGGCCTTCATAATTTGATTAAAAAGCCAAGTACAATGGGTTTAAAAACATATATTCATTAGAAAAGGATGTAAGGATTTATACACTTGCCCTAATCTCACCAAAGCAAGTGTTTTGAAGATCAAATTCAATTGAATAAAGGTTACGAGGAAAAGCAACACGTTAGTGGAAGAACAAAAAGATTAGGCTAAAATGAAAAGGCAAGTTGAACAACATGATGATGATGTGAGGAAAAGAGAATAGAAAGTGAGCCATGAGTTAAAAACAAAAATAAACAAAGTTTCAGCCTTTAGGACATTAAAGAAGTGTCATGACAAGAATAAAAAAATCAAAGGAAAGCAGAGAGTGGAGAGAAAATGAGTGGATAGGAGAAAGAAAGGATGAGAAAAAAAGAGTGTGTAAAAAAAATAAGGAAACACCTTAACTTTTTTTGCAAAATCTAATGATCTTAAACATGTTTATCTTTTTAACTAGCCTATAATTTTACTTGTGTATAGGAAAACATTCTTTAACTCAGAAGATTTAGATTTTTGTGTTCCTAGTGTTGTTAAAGTTCTTTTGTAGGAATTTAAGGATGTCTTTTTGGATAATATTATTAGTAGTTTACCGTCAATTAAAGGTATTGAGCATCAAATTAAATTTGTTCCAAAAGCATTTATATCAAATTGGTTGGCTTATAAGAGCAATCATGAAGAGATTAAAGAGCTTCAAAAAAATTAGAAGAGTTGATGTTGAAATGATATATTCAAGAGAGTATGGTTCATGCAGGGATATATAGTTCATATACTACTACAAAGTGGATAACGTGGTCTGTAATAATGGATTAGTGATGTAATTTCTTGTTAATTATTTTTTATTTTATTTGTTAATTCTCACGACTCCCTCCCTTGTCTTCCTTCTTTCTTCTTTCTCCTTAAATTAATTCTATCACTCAACTAATCTTTCTCTGGCCTTAATTTATTGTCTAGACAAGATGAAAATAAGCAAAAGCATAATAAGGTATCGTAAAGTTTTTTCACTAGCAATTTAATAATTATTTCAT
The DNA here is from genome assembly GCA_015708895.1 of Populus ilicifolia. Lineage (NCBI taxonomy): Eukaryota > Viridiplantae > Streptophyta > Magnoliopsida > Malpighiales > Salicaceae > Populus > Populus ilicifolia. The sequence continues at coordinate 34,910 of SRLM01000037.1, read as the reverse complement.
CATGTTTTTTTTTTTTAAATTAGTATGGGTGTCCGGACCAGTTTGTGTAGATCACAACTAATCCCACGAGTTCTAAAGTTAATAACTATATAAGCCTCCAGTAGCTATCATATGAATAACCAAAAACTCGAACATGAGACTATAAAAAAACAAACCTCTTTATCCTAAATTGTTGCTATTTAACCATCTAGATATAAGCATCTCTGGACTTGACTTAGATGCACTCTTGCGCATCAAGAATTTCATCCAGCTAGTATTCCGTGTCAGTGTTTGGGTTTATTATTTTACAAAGAAAGATTTTGACAACACTTCCTAGGATTAAACATCCTCGTAGAAAGACACGCGCTCCTTGTTGTGGTAACTAAAAAGCACCAGTTTCCAACGCAGCTTATGTCAATCGAAGAGTATATTTCTTTATCTAGCTTACTGTACAAATGTTTCATGAGATTATGTGGTTTTAATTTCAAATTTTGTTCTCATTAAGTGGTCATGTTGAACACTTGAAAACTATAAGTGATGGTAATAATGGATTTATTAAACTCATTTCATTAGCTTCCATAACAATATTATCTGCCTTTTAAAATTTTATGGGGTCGGTGTCTGCAACATCAGAATGCTAGCAGGAACTGCCAAATCAAGTATTCATGACAAAACCACTTCAAAAAAGCCAACAAAGTTGACAAATAAGATAAAAGGAAAAGAAGCACCAGAATCCAACATAACAGAAGAAAATAAAAAATAAAAAGCCGTTAAAGTTAGGTTACCATTTACTGATGCCATTTTAAATATTTCGAATGTAAAAAGAAAAAGGTTGTGCATATTACCCCAAGAATTCCAAAAACTGTTAGATACACAAGACAGGAGATATACTCGAGTGCTGGTGGCAACACAATTGCTTTCTCCTTGTCCTGGATATAGCAGCAAGAAACCAATGAATTATCAGATTAACAGTTTTAGACAAGTAGCAGCATTTTGATCTTATATCATATGACAAACAACAATTAAAGACACAAACCCCTATCCATGAGGCAGTAAACCAAACAAATCCTATTAGCGCTAATGAAATAGATAATAATGATCATCTGAATTCTCAATTCTTGTTTTTCCCTGGAGCAGACCACTGCATGAGTTGAGATAGGAGACATGATTTCTTCTGTCGAAGGTAACACTGGAGATCTTGTATCCAAAGCTGTGGAGTCATGAGCCCACAACCCATACGATCGAAGGAAGTTATCATTTGAAAGGGGAAACACCATACCATTTTATAAACCGCTGTCAATTGATAAGCTGATGTTGCCACGTTCATTATGACTCTTGCTATGAAGAGCCTTTGTCACCAATATCACCTGCCACTTTCATCTATCTGGAAGGATCTGCTGCGTGATAAACTTTAAAAACATCAATTCATTAGTTCCATGATCCATAACTCAGACTCATACAACAGTACTCAATAAATTAAATCAGCAAAAGTCAATCAACCACGGCCCTTCTACTTGTTAATTGTATAGAATTCTTCCTTCCTTGTATTGATATCCAACTCCCAAGTCAATTCAAAAACAAATGCAGTGATTGCAACAAGCCAACAACCCCAGATAAATGAAAATGAAAGATGAGAAAAGGAGTTCATTAACAAGAATAAGAAATACTGTGTTTTTGTCACGGGACAAAACTAATCTCAAGACCGGCCAGCAGCCAGCAGCTTAGGTAATTTCTCAGAACATACCGTGGACCATCCAAATTAGCATCAAGAGGTCACCGTTTTCTATGTTCTGTCCAAATAGTTAGGTTGACCGTAAAACAGAACCGTGACTGAATTGTCCACAGAGGCTAAGTAATTTTTTCAGAGTCCATTATTACTCCAAACAATTGTTCCTTGAAAGCATAAAAAAGGAAGAAGCAGAGCACTGGCTTTGCTGCAAAATAATTAACTTTTTACAAGTTGCTTCTTTGATTTGAACTTTTTTATAAGAAAAAATACAAACTTGAAGCGCAGCTACGGCATATTCAAATGGCAGCATAATAATAAAATAAAAATAAAAAACTAAATTTATTTTCTATCAATTTTATAGCTACTTTCCAAATCCCAAAAGAAAAGGGAGGGATTGTCACTTTATGAGTATCAGCCACACGGGCTGCAATTATTTAAGTGGGCTATTCTTCTGTTAGCATCATCAGATATATATATATATATATATATATATATATAACCACCACTTTGTTTCAATCTCTATAACCATATATGTTATATATATATATGTGGTTATATATATATATATATAACCACCACTTTGTTTCAATCTGATTGGACTCAGCCCCGTGTTCATTCAAAGGATGATGAGATGAGATAGCGACAGAGAAGGAGAAAAACGATAGCTATGGCGGTTTAGGCGGTGAAACAACTGGAGCCCTTCGTTTATTTAAGGCCTCTGCGGCGACTCTTTTACATTACCTGGTAACAAGGGCTCGGTAAACGGTCCCCTGCCTTGTCACAGCATCTCTGACTTTTTTGTTTCCCCTTCTTTTCGCCATGCAATTCATTATTTATTTTCCGGGTGATTCTTGATGCAATGATAACAGTGACATCTTGAAAAGCTCATTGTTCTAGGATACGACACGTGAATTCCGAGCCGATTTATTAAATTAAGCTACTCCTCTCTTTTTTTAGAAATACTAGATCATTTGGTAGGATTAGTTTTTTTAAAACATCAAAAAACAACTAAATATTTCTAATATTTTTATTAGTAAAAAATTTAACCAGTATAAGAATTAATTTAAAATGACTTAATTATTTTGATAAATCTAAAAATAATAATCAATAAATTTAACTTAAAATAAATACTTAAAATAAAAAATTTTAATAAACATTAAAACGATAATATATTAGATTAATTTAAGTGAACTTGGATTAATCTAGTCCAGAGATCATAATAAATCAAATAAATCAAAAGGTATTATAAAAAATGATTTTTAATAAATACAATGTTAAAGGATATAACAGGAAATTAAAAAAATAACCCTAGTCAAACCGGGTTAACATGGCAAACCCGTAATCTAGGTAACGAGACCATAATAACCTAATAAAAATAAATTATAAAACTTAATTTGTAATCAATCTAGTGTTGAAAGATAAAATTTAAATAAAAAATTAAATCAACAAAGTTTAACCCACCAAACCTATAATCTAAATCATAAAATATAGATATCCCCGTAAAAAACAGACAAAAAAAATCTTAAATTCTAATTCTTAATGAATCTAAAATCAAATAATAAAATTAAAAGACAACAAAGTTAATTAAAAAAAATAATTTTTTATTAAACTTGTAATTTGGTGATAAATTTAAGATAATTTTAGAAAAAAATATAAAATATAATTTTTAATAAATTTAATGTAAAAGGATTGAATTAAAATAAAATAAAAAACTACTCTTTAAATATTGCTATGTGAGATGGTTACAGTAAAAACTCCTTCTCTTTTTTTTTTTTTTTTTTATTAATAATGCATTCTGCAGGGGAGAAACGATGCAATTATATGCTGATGTTCCGCACGCTGCGTTGAGCTGAATGCATCATTTATCCAGGAAATGGCTCGGTTCAAGCCACAACTATGCACAAGATAGAGAGGTAAGGTACATTTTTTTGTGATGGGCTCTAGCATGGCCATAGCCCATGGTATGCAGTGAGCCGAATTCACTTAAATGCAGCCCGAGAATCAAACATCGGAATTGGCCTCGAATTGTGTACCGTAGTAATACACAGAAAGTATTTTGTTTTTTTAATAAAAAAAGCATCTTCAGTTTTTCAAATTTGAAGGTTTTCTCAGCCCAGACTAATATTATATCCCCATGCCCTGCAAAGTCAGAATGTAAGTGAGAGTAAAGGAGAGATGCCAGATCAAACAATTTTACACAGCAAACAATCTTATACAATTTGCATAATATTGGGTTTTTAAAACATTTATATGCAATGAAAATTACAAATTAAAAAAGAAAAGAAATTGAGAGTGGTGTGATCTAAATTATCTTTTGAACTGGTAGTGAATTGAAACATATTAAGTGTATAAATTAAGCAAGCCCACTTGAGTACTATACTTATTAGAGTTTGGAATTTCTGGTCAGCTAAATGTTTGAATATTATTATTATAGTTTTAATTAATTAATTGCCTTGAAATTCTAGGAAAAAAAATCCCTAGGTAATTCTATGGAATGATATCTGTCTTTTTTTCCCAGGAAAATTAGGAATACAAAACTCACTTCATTCATTATTCACTACAACAGTGGAGAGTGATGTTTGTGAGCTTGGAAAAAAATAAAAAAATTGATTGTCTTTGATTAAGGAATATCTTAGTGTTTTTACACTGTTCATTCATTATTATTAATTTGTGTGATAGTTTTTTTTCTATACAATATTTTTATGAATACTAAAATAATAAAAATACCCCCAAGAATTAAAAAAATAAATTTTTTGAGTTGAGGTATGAAGGTATTTTTTGGTTTTTTTTATATATAATTGAATTACGAAGGTACCATTAAATCTAAGAAATTTAATGCATTGGAGGTGAGGGTATTAGAGTCTTTTGGTTTAGATTTTTTTTTAAAAAAAAAATTGTTAGTTTGCACGGGATGGTGTCATAATTTACTATTAAATGATATTTTTAATTAGAAAATCCTATTGATGAGTGTGTAATGGGAAAGAGACGCTATGTCTCGTAAGCGGTGTGTAGGGTGTTTTTCAATTGTCAAAAATAAGATTTTACTGTATAGTTTAATTCTCTGTAAGCTCTTTTTTTATTCTTGGTGTTCCATGTAGTCCAAGTATTCCTAATTTATTGTATATGACCCTTTTTTACCTTTAAATTAATACATTATGATTTTTATGTTGTTAGTATTTCAGATTCAGTCCTATTAGTTTTATTTTTATATTTTTATCATTTTTTATTTTGTAAAAGTTTTATATTTTTTCAATTTAACTTCTAATTTATGATTTGTATATATAATGATTTTCGATTCCATTCTTCTGCTTTTAGTTTTGTTTTTTGTTCCTTTACCCTTTTAACGAAGTTTTTATAGTTTTTAAATTAAGTTCATGTTTTTAGTTTTTTTAATGATAATAATAGTGATTTTAGTATAGTCCATCTTCTTTTAATTTCTTATTATTTTTCTTAATTTTTTTTGTTAAAGTTTTTGTAGTTTTTAATTATATCTTTAAAATCAAGTTCATGATTTTTATTTTTTCATTGACGACGACGATGATAATAATAGTAATATAAAAATAATAATATTAATAATAATAGTGGTAATAAAAAAAATAATGATCATGATGATAAAAAAAATAGTAATAATAATGTTAGTTATAATAATAATAATAATAGTGATTTTAGTGGTTTTTTACTGTGTAATACTCTATTATTCATCATCTCACATATTATTATGGATGGACTATACAAAATCTTACGTTTATTCAATTTGATTCTTAAATAATTTTTTCTTCAATTTGATTCTTAAATAATTTTTTCCCGATCTAGTCAAAGATGGGATTGAAATAAAAGAGACCAAAATGAAAAAGATGCTAAACATTGGTGACATGCTATAAGTTTTGTAAAAAATAAACTTTGATCTTTGAACTTTCAAAATCATATAAATTATATAATTTCAATACCTCAATATTTTTTCAATTCAATTTTGGTGTAAAATTTATTTTTGTTATTTTTTAGTTATTAGTTGAGAGAGAGAGAAAGGTTACTAAATTCTGATAGTAGAAAAAGAAAAATATCACTGATGTCAATTTAAGTTACAAAAACAGAATATATTTGTGCCAAATTATTCTATTGGATTGGGATTTCATATTAATTATTTTTTTTACCTTTAAATTTCATGAAAAAAACAAATTTGAGTTCAGAATGATTTTCTTATCCGAGTTAATTTTAGTTTTTGAGGCCTCTTTATTTTTATTTTTGAAATTATAAATAAATTTATCATGGTTTGTATGATGTTTTATAGAAGTTTTTGGTTAAAAGTGAATTGAAAAAAAGGTTTTTAGATAAAAAAAACTAAAGCCCTAATTTTCCAACAGTCACAATGATCAATAACATATCATGTGATTTTTTTCAAAAAACTTTATGGTAAACTATAAAAAATAAACAAATAAAAATTTAATTACATAAACCCTAATAAAATGAGTCATGCATGCTGGCTTAGCTTATTAGACCCAACAATACTTGATTTTTATTTTTTAAAAAAATTATTTTTCTAAATTTATTTAATTTATATTTAAATTACTACTCATTCTCCCTTTTATTTTATTCAAAGAGTCTCTCCTAAATATTTTTTTATCAGCTATACATTTAAATTTAAAGATTTTTTTTTATTTTTATGAATTTTATATTTTAAAGTATTTTTTATTTTTAGATAATATTTTTAATATATACAACCTTATATATAATTTTTTTATTTTATTTTATCAATTTAATTTGTATCTCTATTCTATTAATGCTTATTTAAATAAAAAATATTTTAATAAATAAATTTAACAAACATATTTAGATAAATACCCTACATTTCAAAAAATATTTATCTTGTTTTATATTTATTTTTTAAGTTTTTAAATTTTATTTTTAAAAATCAATAATAATTTTTAATTAATTTATTCATATATAAAAGTTTTATTTTTAATTTATTTGATTGCATGCATAGCACATCTCTTTCAATGATGTTACTGGGCTTTCTAGCCGTGGGTCGGTTATAATGTAATATCTTTGTTTGGGCAACTGAGGGCCTCGTTTGCTACCAGAAGAGAAGTGATTCCACTCCAAGCTTGATTTACATGGTTCGAACCGTTCGACTAGAAGATCGTACCACGGGCAAAAATGATGCTAAAATCTCTTCATACCATGAAGTAAAAATATATCGATAAATTCATTAAAGGCACTATACTCTAGTCTAAGCCACCTACATAATTAATACATAAACGAAAAGGAGAATTCCTAATGCTAGATGAACCAGAACATCGTCTTAGATCCTGTTAAGTGAACATAGGAAAGCCCGAGTTCCCTGCCACCGCTGCAGATCCCTTGTCTCATACCAGACATACCTCACATGTATAATCACCATAGATAAGAAATTTGGAAACCATTCAATTTTTTTTTACTAGTTGGAATATTTTCCACAGTTTTCTAGAATTTTTGGGAGCTCTACAGAGGCAAAGATCCAACTGGTAAGACATCAAAACTGTCCATTAAACTTAGTTGCAGACTTCACAATTTAAATACACAGAGACCAAACTGTCAACGAACTTAAAACATGCAAATCCAGACAAATGTGATGCTTTCAATCAATATGCATAGCTTTTAACTTTTCAAGCTCATTGTTCTCAATCCTTTGAACTAGTGCATACGCCTGACTGACAAATTGGAGAAACAACTAACCAGGCCCCACCTTTGGAATGTCATAATGCTCACTTAGGTTAGCCAGATATTGATTGAATTCCTGAATTCGATCACGGTGAGATTTGCTGGCCATCTTAACCATCCTTTGGGTATCGATTTTCTCCCACTGCTGGAGATATCGCTTCTCAGCTGGTGTAAGATGATCATTATACTTTGCAGTCCGCCCTTGTTCATCATCTTTGTCTGTCTCGTTCATATCCCCAGCATGATCTGTTGCTAATGCTGTATTTCCATCTGACAACCTCTAAAATAAAGATATTTTGTTAGTAACAACCAATAATTCATGAATCAAGGCAATAGTAACTGAAAACAATGAGTGATCAAACTGTAGAAAGCATTATGACATCATAGACAGTCACTGCATAAAACTATAGCAATACACCCCCCCCCCGACCCCATTTTTCTCTCTCCCTCTTCGCTTCCCTTTCTCTCAGCTCCTACGCACTCGCAATGGAAGCAATATAGCTTTCTTTCTCCATCCTCGCTCTATCATCACTGATTTTTTTATGAAGGGCAGGCAGCAAATCCAATTGTGAACTCTGGATGGATCAGCAAGTGGGGCATCAATATGAAAAATATATATCTCATTATCTACTCACATGAAGATTAAATGAGCCCTAAGGAATTAGTCTGTAAATTACATTGGGAATGTAGACGGGACTGAACCATTTTCCGATCAGCAAAGATTTTTTTATAATTATTTCCCAGCAATTACTCAGATAATACTGCAACTCTAAACCGAGGAATGTCTCGAAAGGCTATTTCCTCGACTCCTGTCAGTTTTGGAGCTGGCTCAGTCCATCTCAAACACGAACTCAACCCTCTGTGTTTTTACACCCCAAAATCTTATCCATGAGAGTTTAGAAGAAAAATGTAAAATAATCAGCGCACCCACCATGCCACATTACATTCAAATCCTACAGTGTTGTTCTGAATACTAGTCTCCGCTGCCCAATAAAATCGTGCAACAGTCATCCCACACAACCTTCAACTCGCTATTCTTTGAACTTTTGAAAATCACACTTGCATTTCTCAAGTCAAGAGTTCAGCGAATTCCACCTTAAAACACATGCCCTTTTTCAAGCCTTTTACCAGTCAGAAATGCCTTCGTAACTAGGAGATAGCAGCGCTATTCCAACATTACAAATTGCTAGAAAGACCACCTAATTTAATTCATCATTCATCGTGCATAGTCTACATGAGAGTGTCCAATTAAAAAAAATATATCATAGTTACCAACAAGTATCAAGGTAAAGAAGAAGAAGACATGAAACAAAAACCTGCTGCAGATTGATCTTGATAACGTTGCTTCTTGTAACGGAGATTCTTCTTCTTCTTGATAATGCCACCTGCTTTCACATCCAGAGCTTTGCCCTTCAGCTTCAGCTTCCCCCCTATCACGTTCTCGTACGCAGACATCACTCCACTGATCAGGATTCACCACCAGCTATGATTCTAGATTACTTTGTAATTATTTATTGGTCGAAATACAAAATCAAACAACAATGTTAGACGAGACAGGGGAAGAAGAACATGATTCGATTTTTCAGAGATGGAGAATGAGATTGGATGAGGAATTCACATTGCGTGGGAGAGGGGTATTAGAAAGAGTGGTAGGTTCTGGACAGAAGTCGAAGTCTCTAGAACACCTCTGATTTTGCCAAGTGGGTGTATTTTATTGGAGGGAACCATCTGACGACATGTCGTTTTTAGCTCCACTGCCCAAAACAATGATTTGGCGGCTTTCCCGTTGACAAGAAATCTCGGTTTAGTCACGGGTAAAACAACTTTCCTTTTTAACCTTGTAGATTCAAGCATGTTCCAACTCCATCCTTGTAGTCTGAACTTCTATACTCTAACCTATGTGGTTGGTTTTATGAGGTTCCGATGCGTTCCCCCAATCATTTAAATAGCTAGCAAAGCTCTTTTTTCTTTTTCTTTTATATATATATATATATTAAAAATCTCATTTGATCACATCAACTCCTCCATTGTGTGGTGACATCTCCAGAGAATAACGAAGAACCTAAAAAGAAATAGCTAAAAAGATGATCTTTGTATTAGCAAACTTTTTGAAAACTAAAAACATTTTAAACCACATGGGTAAAAGTAAAATATTGATATATACCAAATGTTACTTTCAAATAAATCTCATGGTTTGAAAACAACAAGAAGACATGGGAAACAATTCATCTAATTAAAAGTCGCATCACTCTTTCCATTTAATTAAAAAAATTTGATACTTGAATCAAAATCGACTCTCCGTATATAACTGGGGGCTATTTTTGAGGTTTCACTAAACGCGAGCAGAAACAGGCACAAACGGATAGATTTATAAAAGACCTGATATGAGTAGTCAAACATAAATGGGACAAACTGCTAAATCCTTAACAACCGTACGATACCAATCTAATCCACTCCACACCATCCGATCTCTCATCCACTGGGTCCCCCGCCTAACAAACTCAAAACCTCCCCGAGCTCTGACATTCATAAACACCAGGGACACGCCATACCACGCTCACGTAAACACTGCGTTAAGCCATTGAAATACTCAAACCAACTCCAGAAACTTCTAGCTTCTTCTAGAAGCTCATTTCAATGGCCGAGACCAAGAGATCCACTGGCAACGTCAAGTGGTTCAGTGCACAGAAAGGTTTTGGCTTCATAGCTCCCGACGACGGCGGCGAAGATCTGTTTGTCCACCAGACCTCGATCCAATCCGACGGCTTCCGGACCCTCTCCGACGGACAGCCTGTGGAGTTCTCCGTTGATTCAGGAGAAGACGGCCGCACCAAGGCCGTTGATGTCGTAGGCGCCTCCAGATCTCGCCGTCCTCCTCGTGGAGGCCGCGGTGGCGGGAGGGGGTACTACGGCGGAAGAGGACGAGGCGGCGGCGGTTTTGGAAGAGACGATCGTTCAAATGGTGGAGGTTATGGAGGAGGAGGATATGGCGGTGGCGCTGGCGGGGGTGGTGGCGATCGTGCTTGTTTTAATTGCGGACGGTACGGTCATTTAGCGAGGGATTGTTATCAGGGTAGCGGTGGTGGTGGGATATATGGTGGCGGTGGAAGCAGAGGATATTCTGGTGGTGGTGGTGGTGGAGGTAGAGGTGGAGGATGCTACAATTGTGGAGAGGAAGGGCATTTTGCGAGAGACTGTCCTAATACTGATAACAAGTGAGAGAATGTGGGTGGTTTCAGTTAATGATGACGCGAGCGCCGTGGTTGTCAATAATTCTTTTGTGGATTGTTGCCTTTTCAAGGTTTGGTGATTGCTTCTCTCCTCTCTCTCGCTGTTTTTTTTTTTTTTTTAAAGGATGCAAACCAGCATAGAAGATGGAGCAGAATCGCTTTCGGTTCTAATTGTTTTTTTATATATATATATAATTTGGTAATGTTGGCGATTGTTTGCATAAGATATAGCTCCATTTCTTTTTTCATCGGTTATTGTTTAACATGAAACTGATTACATTTTACATGTTTTATATGAGATTAATTATTTTTTCTACAGTTACTTGAATTGTTATGATATTAGTAAATTTGGTAAGGTTGCTCAGGTCCAAGTAAACTTTAATTTCAAATCTGAATGGATATTAACAAGATTGGGGCATGAATGTGATGGCCACTATTTAAAAGTGATGGCAAGCTTTTTTGTATTTTTCGGTTTCATTCAGTTTTATATGCGGATACTATAGCAATATTTATCTTAATACCAAGAATTTCATACGTGTTTGGTGAATGGGTGTGTGTGTGGGTGTGTGTATTCCCATTAATCTATGGCTAGAATTCTTGTAATCTTATCTGAAGTTTGTTAGCCTATGAAAGGTTGAAATTGTATTTGTTAAGATTGGAATCCTTTGGGGCTAGACCAGCCACTCCTTGAAGAGTCTTGTGCGTGGTCTTATCCATCTCCTGTTTGGCGCCATGATATATCCACAGTTTTGTTGCCTGTGGTCTTTATCCTTTCACATAACTGTATGACTGATTATTGAAAACAAAATGAAAGAATGACTTGATGTAATTATTACAAAAGAAATGCATAATGTTAAGGGGTTTATGTATTCTTTCTGAGCTGTAACATCTTGCAACAGTAATAACTCAAACAGAGAAGGATGGCTTGCTATTTAATGTTGCATGCGAGTTCGAAAGTTTACCAGTTCTTTGAAATTCTCTAAGTGGCAGCTGGTTTCTAAAAAGGCAGGACTGTTAAAGCCATTTCTCTTTTATTTTGGGCAATTATTTAGAAGGCTCTTCTATTGAGCATGATCTTGTTTATCATATTCATAAGATTTATATTAGTTGGAAAGTTTAACATCTGAGGCATTGCCAGAGTGTCAAATGAGCTATTGATGCTTTTGAACTGAGGACAAAAGCTTTTCTCTTTGCCATCTATTGATTTCAATTCCTCTTGTGGGTTGACTTGGGGGTGGATGTTGGGTAGATGTGCCTTGTATTGCCATAATCTGAATGCATGTTTCATTCTGGCTGTATCATTTAGTGTGTCTTCTGAAATGCAAATTTCACCTCGTGTTATTATTCATTCACATCTATATTGAGTGGAAAATATTGTCCTACCTGTCTCAAATTATTGCTCTTTCAAAACTCGGAGCTTTTTTTATGTTTCACTCCTAGTTTTGATGCATTCTCAAGTAATTCTCTTAGCTCACAAGCACTTGGCTTTTTCTTAATTGTTTATGGTTTGAGGTTTTTTTAAAGATGCAATAATCCTCGCCATAAGTGTATCTTTGAATATCTGAAAAATTATGCTTTCATTATTAGCAATGCGGGTGTCATAGCCACAGAACACAAAGGCATCCTTTGAATTCTGCTGTATTAATGGGTATAGCTTGTCGATCAATTTTGCTTAGTGCCATATCTCTTGACTTTGGTGATCAGACATGTGTTCGATCTATAATACAAGTTATTTAGCCACTTGGTGTCTTATTGTTTTTGGTGATTTGTTGTGTCATTGATATCAAGTTCTATGATATCTCAGTGTTTGGACTTCGGATGAATTGTGCATTATGCTTTGTATGAAACACTAGGATGATGTTTCTTTAAATGATGATTCATGCAAGCATTGACACACGAGCAGCATGTTCCAAAGTTTTGATGTTTTTTTATAGATCTGTAACGGGTATGGCGGATCCTGATTTCTCTTGTCCTCTCCTCCAACCCCCCATAATTTTTCTTCGGGGGAACCTTGGTTAATGGTTAGCAACTGAGCATGCAGGCCTGTCCTGGTTGGTTATCTTTGAAGAAATCCCCAAGTTTAGTAGCATGCCTAGCATGTTATTTCCACTCCATTAAAGACACTCCTTGGATGATCGGAGTTCTCTTGTGGGCTCACTGGGTATTTTTGTTGATCTTTGGCTATAATTGTATGGTTCTTGCTTTTCATTGATTAAGTTACTATGTGATGAATCTTCTAGCTCACACGGATAAGTATCTTATCTTCCTGTCCTGAGTTGATTTTTCAGAAATCTTTCTGGTTATGCCACGTCATGTTGCCAGTTCAGTTCTTCTACATGTCTAACCAGGGGCAACTTGATTTCTATTGTCATAGAAAACCTCAAAGATCATATATTCGGAGAATTCCCTCATATCAAGGTCTTCAAGATGCGAAGGTTTAGTTTGCCTTTATCTTCACTTGTTTGGCTCTAGTTTGAGTAATTTGAGCTTTGTAGATACACATTTACTTTTCCAGCATGTAATTTACATGTAAATGAGCGGATACGTCAATGTGAACTTTAGAATGTTTTAGGAGGATCGCGTAGCCATAGAGCATTGATATGAGACGAGAAAAGGAATTGGTACGTTTTTTTAGCCTCTTTAATCTGTGTGTTAAGAATGGCCAGCAAGCGGAAAAGGTAACATAAAAAAGAGATGATCCCAAGAGTTCATGGGCACATAGTTGTTTTAAGTACATGGAGAAATTGGATTGAGGTCGCTGAGGCATAAATGGAAAGATAAATAACGAACAGTTCAGTGAATATCGTTCGGTATGGAAAAACAACTGCTTCCCACTGGTGGGGCCCACTAAAAAAAAGAGACCGCAGGTTTCGGAAATGCTGCTTCTCGTGGGGCAGCATGGCTTCACTGTACAGTGTCAATGCATTGTTTAATTAAATTTAAATCAGTTTTTTTTAGTTAATTTACTGGTATTATTCATGTAAAAAATTTATTTATTTTTAATATAATTAATTGATTTTACTTAACATAAATAATAATTTTTATTATTTTTTTAAATTAGTTTAAAGTGAATTAATTGTAATCTTAATTTTATTTTTAATAATATTGAAATCATAAAAATTATAGTTCTTATTGTATGAATTTTATACGTAATAAAATTGTAAATTTTTTTAACAATGAATTTTTACTTTAAAAAATTAGTATTTAATATTATTTAACAATATTACATACATGAAAAGAATGTCGCATGATGATGCAACATTTATGGAATTTAATTGTAATTTTAATTATATTTTTGCTGGTCTGACTCGATTAAAAAAATTAATTTTTATATTTATTTTAATTATATTTTATTCAAAAAATTAGAAGAACATTGCTTAATGACAAATAAATTAATTTAGTTTTTGTTGTTGCATGCTTAAAAAATCATGAAAAAAATATAGTTATTGTTGGATGAGTTTCGTATATGATGACATTACATATAGTTTAATGAAATAATAAAAAATATTTAATATTAATATTATTTATTTCATGAGGTAATAATAGTAGTTAAATCTATAATATTTAAATTTATCATTAATATATATATATATTAATTATTTTATAATTTCAATATAAAAAATATTTTTTTAACCAAATACATTAAACTATTTTTTATTCAATCTCAATTTTAATTATAGTTTTAACTAAAAATATTTTTTAAAATTAATTTTAATTAAAAATATTTTTTATAAAATATTTTTTTTAAAACTATAACTACAATAATAACCTCAATATTAAACACACCCTAATCATTTTGACTATCAGAATCGTTTTGACTACTAGCTTCATATCATCCAAAACAAATTGAAATGCACATGGGAGGCTTGCTAGTTATAAAAACAAAAAATCTATGTACATATATTCCTTGATTTAATAATGAATTTATAAATTTATGTGTAAAAATAACATAGAATTATCTTTAATGTAATAATATTTTTTTTGGTTCATTTTTCATTTCAAATTGGTTGGGGTATTTTGATTTTTTTATATATTTACAATAAAATCACTTTACTTTTCTTGGAAACAAAAAACATTTAACTATGGTGTAAGAGCTTTTTGGTATGAGAATTTTTTCTATAGTGTAATGCTCCCCTTATAAAATTAAAAATTTAAAAGCTTGAGTATAAAGGCTTATTTTTAGATTCACAATGGTGTTTTTTGTAATATATTTTTTTATACTAGATGTAATGTGATATTTTTATATATAAAAAATTATTAATGCATGCGTTGTATGCATAAGTTGTGTCACCATCTTTAAATGACAAGTTCAATCGTTGATCGTGGTCCAAACCATTCTTTCACCATGTCATTCAATTCGTTTTAGCCTTTTTTTTCTTGTTGTGTGGTGTGTGTGATCTATGGACCTTTGATGTGGTGTTGATGATCTTTCTTTATCTTTCCTCCTAGAAACTCGTGCCTAACCCTCTAAATTTGTAGATTAGCCCTTTAATTTTTTTATTTTTTTATGTTGTCCTTATTTTTTTTATTTTTTAATTAATTTCTAAAATTTGATTTATTTTTAATTTATCCTCTTTTAATTTATTAATCTATCAAATTTGATCCTTATTTTTTTTATTTTTGTTTTTTATTTAAGATAGTTTTTCTAATTTTTTTTCTCAATTTAACCCTCCATTTTTTTCTTCTTCTTTCATATTTGATGCTCATTTTTTTATTTTTTTTCAGGTAAGATTTTTAAATTATAATTTTTTTTAATTTTATCATTCAACATTAAATTAGTTAAGAATTAAACCCAAATTTGCGATTTCATGGGTTGCAAATATGGAATATTAACCCAAGTTTAAAGGATTCATTTGAATCAATTAATATGGATTGAAATAGTTATTATTTTGTCATACAAAAACTTTTACACTCATCCTTCTTCAATTATTGTGGATTAACTATTTTTTAGTTTGTGAAACTCAACCTTTTACACAGTTATTATTTTGATAATTATCTTTAACATAAAGAATGCAATAATTTTTTTTATCTTTATCCAAAAATTATTTTTCTTTTTTATTTATTTATGATGCAACCCTATCATTACATAATATTTATCTTACAAAAGATTTTTACAATACTTTGGTATAATCAATTTGTATCCACATTGCATTATCAACTACTTACACAAGGGTTCACTTAATACAAAAAAAAAACTAAATAAGTAAATATTTGGTATCATTATTAAAGTGTAAAAAAGAATGCACCTGTAAAAGTCCATAATATATAGCACACACGGTAAGTATATTTGCATTTATTTATTTCAATAACTTTTTCTTAGTTATATAAACAAACATATCAATATAAAATTATACATGTACAAAATTGTTACCAAAATATAACTATGATTATAAGGACAATCTCAAATATTGGCAATCCTTTTACACGCTATTCTTTGTTTACATAAAATATCCTTCGTTTTGTTTTTCTTCCATAGAATCCTTTAATAGAACCCCTAAATCTTATCCCACCATGTTAGTCTTGTGGATACTTGTATCAAAATTAACTCTTTTAGATTACATATATAACATATCCTTACCATTCTTTATTCTAAGAAACTTAAAATTATAAATTTCTCATATTTATTTATAATATTTATCTAACTTTTCAAAGCATATACTACTACATTCATTTATTTCATCCAATGATCACACTTTATACTAAAATTGATCAATATCACTGTCTTATCTTTGTATTTTAACTTATTAATGAGTTTGGATTTATTAATCCAAATAGATACTTATGGCTTGTGCTTTAGTTATATTTATGGACTCATTAGACTCATTATTTATTTATCTCATATTTTAGTCATATTCTTGGGTTCGTTTGATTCATTTCCATACTTAAAACTCTTTTTCTGCATCATATATGTTCATCAATATATTTTGGTATTCATAACATGCTTTACGATAATTACGTTGATTTTCTCATTTTCATCCTGACATCTCATGCTTTACTTTATTTATGCATTCATGGTTCCATTTCAATAGTTGTAAGTGCTCATTTAATAATTGTATCCCGAGAACCCAATTCCATATCCATATCCATAACTCATCATTCAAGTCAGTCATATTCAACGATCCATTTCAATATTTGGGGCCTTAATTTGTATTAATCAACCTTCATTAATTAACCCTATATTTATAAATTATACTATTCATTATTCATAAACTAATCGACTCATCTCGATAATTCATAGTTTTTATTTTGCACCATTCATATTCCTCACTTAATTTAAAATACTTACAACTCAAAGTGCATAGTATAATAACCTTGCCATTATGCTCCTTTAAAATTTTGCATATTAGGTCTGTTGTTGCAACCAATATAATGTTCTACACAAATCTCTCACCTTCATGATTGATTTAATTTCCATATATTAATCCTGTCATTGCGTTGTTGCAGTTAATTTGAATTTTACTTATTAATTTCCTTGTTACAGTTAATTCAAATCTTACTTGTTGAATTCGCCATTATGGTCTATGCAAATCTCACACATTAATACTCTTGTCATTAAAACATACTTCTTTCATATTATTTTCCCTTCTTGATGCCAAGTTTTCACTTAATAATATTTTCTTGCCTTATATGCGATACTCATATAATATATTTTCTGTTATGAACAAATGAATATAATTTTCCTCACATTCATTACAAAAACAATCAATTAATTAAAAAAGATAAAAGAGTGATCTTCACAACAATTCTCATATTTCACCTATTATCCCTCCCCGAAAGCAATTTATTCTTGAAATTATATTATCCAGCCCCAAAAACAATCCTTTATTGAAATTCTATTATCCTGCCCAGGAGGCAATCCATTCTTGGAATTCTAATATCTCGTCAAAAAGGCATAATTCATTTGATATCATTCCTTATCCGAAGGCATAATTCATTCTTTCATTCCGGAAACACAATCCAATCATTCTCATTCCAATTCATAACTATAATATGATATAAAAATCTCAAAATTACAAGTAAAGTTGTACTAAATTTAAAAGAACAAGGTGTCGAGCACCTACCAAGTCCTCTTGTCAACTATGCTTCTCATGTCGAAGGTCCAGTTCCCAAACCTATAACAAAATATATATGACTCCCCATTTCATGTCTTTAAAATTTTATTGGTTCTTAACATCTCATAATTATCATTTTTCCTCATTAACCTTACCCACCTAACATTTTTTTGCCACTTCATTTTAGTTATTTTTTGCAATCCTTACCTTGCCATTGTCTTGTTCTTATATAAGGTACCACACATTTATTATTTTTTTCTTTATACCAAGCCTTTGTCCATTAATTTTTTCCCAAACTTCTTTAATTACAAAGAAATAGCAACACTAACTAAATTTTCTTCTCTGTTTTTTTTTTTGTTCATGTAACCAACATTCACAATTTATTTTAACTATTATTCCCGATCATAAATGATAATGCAACATACAAACTTAATTAGTCAAATCATATACAATAAAGAACCTTTTCTCCCTAAACATGGTAGGCCCTGACCTTAGCAAATTTCCTATTTTCTTTCTTCATTTTATTCCATTTCTTATATCTCATTCATTTTCCCAAAATCAAACCTATATATCTATTTGGTTGTTAATATAATTCCCATGAGTATGAGTTACTAAACCTCCATAATTATCATCATCTTCCACTAGATGTTACAAATACCCAATTCATTTAACTAAAAAAATCATCATCACATAATTTTTCATTCATACACATGACATAACTTCACACGTTTAAACCAATTTCCACTCCTCCTCTTACCCCAAATCTGGCTAGCCCTAAATGTTAAGGTTATTTTTATTTTCTTTTATTTCATAATCATGTCTAGTTTACATCTCTCTTAAGCTAACTTAACCCATTTACTTAAAAACTCCAATTTTTTCCATCATTCTCTAGAATCCTAGAATCAAAATATTTGAGGGCTCTTCATTTATTCCTTATAAAAAGTATCAGAACTATGAAATAAATAGTAGAGGACATCTTACCAAGCAAGTTTGAGTTCAATTTGTGGTTTTATTAGCAAACTCTTATTCTTCTCCTTCTTTTTCCTTCACACTTCTAGCTTCTCTCTCTTCCTTTCTACTCTTAAAACCATCCCTCACCGTCTCTATATTCCTTTATGTTTGCTTCTCCTTCGTTGATTACACCAAATTTTTCCCCTCAATCTCACCATTTGAAAGTACATGAATATGGCTTTGGAGAAGAAATTAACATATAAAGAATCTCTCTTTCTTTATTATGCTGGCTGTTGGCCTTAAAAGAAATAAATGAATGAGTTTTTTGATTATTTATTATAATGCCATTACTCATTTTCTTATGTGTTGTTTGGATGTAATTTACCTGCCCATCATTACTTATTTATACTCTTTTATGCCTAAATTCTATATTGCCAGTCTAATTCTCAATGGTAATTTAATTTTTTTCTTTTAATAGTATGTCTCTTACTTAAAAATAATCAATGTCATCTATCTATTTTTTTTAACCTAATTTTCATTATTTAACATAATTTTACAATTGGATTCATTAATCCAAATTGTATTTTACCTACATATATAGATTCCTTAATCTTGTCCATTGACACTTTGATCATCTTTATAGATTTACTTAGCCTATTTGTAATAGTTTTTTATTTTTAATTATCATTTTACAATTGAAAATTACCATATTTAGCACATATCTAGCACTGGTTTATCAATTTTAGGCTAGAAATTATATAGTTGATTGAGGTTACTGTTGTTTTTTATATCTTTTTTACATAGTTAAATTACTAAAATACCCTTAAAAGTGAAACAACAATTAACTTAGGTTTAGGCTTTTTTTTAATCTCACTCGTAAAGCTTGATTTCATTGGCTTATTTATAATCTTATAGGGATTTTGGTATTTTAATTAATGTCAATAATAATTAAAAAAGCTATATTTTTATTTCATTCTTAAATGTTGGATTGGTTGGGAAGTAGACTTCAATAGTGATTTTTTTTTTGCTTCATATAAGGTTATCATAGTCTCAAATAAATATCTATTTTAGGATTGATCCTTCAAATTGTGAGCATTTATTTTTTATTATATAATTAAATATTTTTTAAAAAGCTATGTTATTAAATTCTATTGAGTTCATAAATCGAGTTGTGGCATGACTAAAGTTATCCATTATGTTGTTGTCTTAAAAAAATTTCATCTAAGTTTTTTATAAGTGTAGTCATACTTTTACCATTCATTAGGTTACCTTTGAATCCAAGAAATCAAATGATTCATATCAGGTAACTCTGATGTAGTTTAATTGAAAACTCATGTTAGACAAGGAGCCAAGTTGAGAAGTTTTAATATTTACCTGTTTGTATGGGTTTAATGATATTTCTAAAGAATTTCCCTCTCTTAATATTCCTTTTTAGGTTTAAAGAAAGTTGGTTCGGCCTCTAATAAGCACAAAACAATGAACTAGTTATTATCTTATGAAATGTTTCATTTTGATTAGTGAAAAAATCTTGGTTAACTTATATTTAATAATTGATATTTTAGAAAAACACATTAGAAACATAATTTTAAAAATAAAGTCTGTAAACAAAACATATACATACATATTGATTGATATATTACTAACAAATCTTCTTTACATCATATCATTTCTTTTGCTTAACTATATATTCACAATCATCTCTATTATCCTTCCATCCTCACATAGTATACTTTTTTCTTGAACAATGCATTCATCATTCTACATAAATCCAAACTTATTTGATAAATTCATTTTTTTTTATCAAATTTTTGTAAAAGTTTTGAGCATAAACTAAATATTAATAGCTACTTCATAACCAATAAATTTCTATATATTTTTTCTTTCTTTTACATCCTCCATCCATTCTAGAAGCATAACCTTTATAATCATCCTTTTAGTCATCATTAACATGATAAATTAATATGTTCACAGTGGATTGTTTGTTGTAATTAAATGACAGTCACTGATAATAAATATTGCCCTTTTCCACGTGATAAATGCTGGCTATAGTTCCTTGATCTCATAGGTTGGCTTGATCTTAGGAGTTGGCTTTCTTGAACATGTTTCTTCTTAGATAGATTATGCAAATGTTAATTTAATATGCCATGTAGCCAATCAATTAGTAACATATGGCATTATTATATTCATGTCACTATATATTTATTATTAATAAAGGTTTAATTTTTCTTTAATATTCATATACTATTATACCAATAAATCTAACATTGGATTTATGAATCTATAGTAAAGATAAAATTCAAGAGAAACAAATGCTTTACAAAAAAAATTATAAAGGTGTTATGATCATGAGATTTATATTGTATCAAAACATTATTTCTAAAATGTTTCTAGTTGATACTCTCTTAAATATTGGATATTTATTAGAATTGGAAAAAACTAATACATATTATTTTAGGGACTTGATTGAGTTAATTTTTAAAATTGTCCTTAATTAATATATAGATATTGTTGTTACTTATTTTTTAGATCCATGTGTTGGAGATGATATGTATCCCTTTTCAACCGAATGCAAGAGTTTAGTTCATAATTGTTGAAAAATTAACAAACAGAGAAAAAAAATATTTTTCGTATCCTGTTTGAGCTGTTTTCTGCCCTCTTTATTCTCTTCCTTTGTTGCCAAAATCATTAGGCTTGTTGTTACTTATTTTTGGGCTCCACGTGTTGAAGATGGTGTGTATAAATTTTGAATTGAGTGCAAGAGTTTAGATCATATTTGCTAGAAGATTGATAATAGTAAAGAAGAAATAAATGTTTTTTAACCTTGTTTGAGTTGTTTTCTGCCCTCTTTATCCTCCCCCTTTACTGCCAAAATCTTCAATTCTCTTAAACTGATTAGGAGTCTTCATAATGTTAAATTCATTTTTGCTTTATCTCATCTTTAAAGTTGGATAAATCCCTTAAAATTTGCACTAAAAAAATTGATTTTACTGCTATTGTAATTTTTTGTTCCAACTTAGGCTTTAATTCTGACATGGTTTCGTGCAATATTTGATCGTCTTAGTTATATTCTGTCACTCATGACATGTTGAAGAATTGATCAACACCTTTATTGGGTTATAGGACTCATTGTTCTTATAACAAACTCTCATTCAGATTGGGATACTCAACATTGTTAGTTTTCTATATCAGATCAGGAAATCCTTTTGATTAATCAGGTTGCGGTCATATTCTTCTTTTCAAAATGAACTTATCTCACTTTGAACCCTTTATGAAAGTTGTAGACTTGTACAAGTAGATGAATTTAGATTTTTAAATATCAAAATTTTAATATTAGAAGCCCAAGATATTTCAATATGAATATCTAATGAGAAAGTAAAGAATTCTGTCATGAGAAGGATTCTAACTCGAGTTTTGCACTAAACAATATGCTTCTATCATAATTTTGTTATTCAATCTCCTTACATCAGACTGTCAGTCAGATTTGGTATGCTCGACATTGATAATTTCTGAATTAGAACATAAAATTATTTTGACCAACCAGGTTGCGGCTAAATTCTGCTCTTCAAAACAAATTTATCTCATTTTGGATCCTTCATGAAAGTTATAGTTCTATAAATGTATATAAATTTGGATTTTCGAATGGCCTAATTTTGATAAAAGAAGCTCAAGATATTTCCTTTTACAATCAACCGTGAAAGCAAAGAATCCTATCATGAGAAGGTTTCCAGCTGAGTTTTGTTGCAATTTTATTCTTCAAAATGATTTTATCTAACTTTGGATCCTTCATGAAAGTTATATTCCTATACATGCAAATGACTTTAGGTTTTTGAATCTCTTGATTTCGATATCAGAAGCTCAAGATATTCTAATTTGAATATCTACTATAAAAGTAGAGAATCCTGTAGTGAGAAAGGTTTAACACAAGTTTCCTAGTCTGATTTGAGGGATTATGGCTAATTTAAAGGATTTTTTAGACCAAAAATGGATTTAAAAAGTGTTAAAATAAGGGATTTAATTGAAGATGAAATCAGAAGGAAATTGGTTGGGATTGGATCATTATAAAATGACAGGAATTTTACCATATTGGATAAGGAAATAAGATTTTGCAGCATACACCTTCCCAATATGATTTCTTTTCTTTTTCTTTGCACAACCCTCCTTGCTTGATTTCTTTTCCTTTTTTCATAACTTCCTGCTAGTTTCCATGATTTTGGAGCTATAAATTACATTTTTGTTCAATTTTAATTTATAGGTGATAACAACTTTTGACAACTGTAAAATGACATGAATAGAGGAACCTCACCATCATGTAATGGCTAGGATTTTATCCCTAACATAGATGGTTGAGATGATGTGTTAATATTAGAAAGAAATCATTGGAATCATTAGAATATCAAGCATAATATTCTTGTTTTTTTTATTTTGCTTTATTTGATCACTTGAGTTACATCTTAGAATTAATGTAATATTCATTTTCTAATAAGAGTTATGTATAAAATATATATACGTTGCCTCTACTAACCTAAAGGGAGGAGAGAAAAAGAGTGGAGAGACACAGGCAAAATAAGAAGAAAGAAAGGAGGCTTTTCTTTGTTATCGGGAAATAAAAAAAACCTTCACTAGAACATAAAAGAAAGAAAAAAAGATATAAAATAGAGAAGAAGAAACATAGAGGATGAAAAAAAAAACAAAAAGAGAAAGAAAGGAAAGAAAAAAAAAAGAAAAGGAGGAGAAGAAACAAGTGAAATCCATAGCATATAGAGACGAAGCTCTACTGCTAAACACTGACAGAAACTTTCATCTATCAAAACTAGAGAGACCTGCAAAAACGAGGGAGATCTGTAGCATATAGAGAAGGAACTTTGCTGCTAAACCTTGAAAAAAATGATCTTTTATTTTTGTATTTCATCTTTTACATCCAAAACTAGTGAGACTTGTAAGTATAAGTCTTAACTTTCTCTTTCCTTGCTGCATATAAATCTGATTGTTTTGATGTTTTTAAAAAACTTGTTTTTCTTCTGGCTTTGCACCTTTGTTTTTTTTTTGGCCATACAATGAATGTTTGTCTTCTGTTTTCTTTTGTGGCTTTGAGCTTAGACGGTTATTTATATTAGAGTTTGCAGGTTCCTTGGTTTTTTTTTCTCCTACTCTAGTGCATGAGGAACTATGAGGGAGTTGATATCAGCCCATTCATCTGTTTAGGTGTTCCTTTTATACTTTATAATCTGGGATGAGATATCTTTGCTCTTAAATAAAGCTTTAGTTTGGAAAAGCAATTTGAAATACAAGGAAACCCCTTTGTATTTACAGTAATCTTTCAAGCAGATCCTTGGAGGAATATGTTTTTCTCTTGGTTATTGAATGATAACATTTGTGTTACTGTTTAAGTGAATTATTATAATTTACTTGAATAGTAACTAAATTTGATTTTGGGGTTTAAGAATAAACCAAATTTTATTTAAGGTTAGCTTTGAGGGGCTATCTTTGTTTTTCTTTGAATTGTTTTTGCAAAATTTTAAAAATATATTATATGCACATAGTTTGTCGTCTTTAATTGAGATTAACTATAATGCTTGGGTTTTCTTAAAAAAATATAGAAATATTTTCTTGTATATTGCATACAACAATACCCTTACATATTTTGAATTTCCTTATATTTAAGAAATATTCAAAGTTTAAAAGAAGATATGTTTTAGCATGGATTTCATAAACACAAATTATTTTCTTGTATTTTGAATTTTACAACATGTTTGTAAATTCCAAAGGGTGTTGACCATTATTTCAAAAATATAAAAATCTTATTTTTAAGAAATTCAACTTTATTTACTATTAATATTTGGATAAAGAAATCCTAAAGGAATTAATATCTAAAATATTATCAAGAATATTTTGCTATTATTCACTGTCAATATTTGAATAAAAAAAATCCTAAGTGGTAAATATCTAAAATATTTTTCTAAAAATAATAAGTCATAACCTTTTTTTTATTTCTTCTTCCTTGCGATTTACAAATCGCAAACACTTGAAATATTAAGGGAAAAATGAGCTCTTAAACACATTGAATCTCTTTTGATTTTTATCTTACCTATCTCATAAATCAGAGGTTATAAATTTAGTCTGAATCAAACACAAATTTCAAGAGAGCTGTATTGGTTCTCCTTGGTACTTTGTAGGCATATCTAAGAGTGTGATTCACATTGATCAAGAGTTTTTTCTTTTTAATAATTCGAGTCTAAGTTTATTCATCATAGCAAATTTATCCTAGAAAAACTAATGAGATTAGAAAACACCAACACCATAACAATTATAAGGTAAATCAAATACAAAGAGCTTACCTTAGACAAGGCATACTAGGGGTGGTAATACCTTCTCTTTATGCAAGTAGTCACTTGCCTTAGAATCTCTGAAAGACTAGTTATGTTTTCTAGTAACAATAATACCAGGTGGTGACCCCCTTTTCATAAAAAGTAAAAAAACCTGAAATCAATTCCCCACTTCGGGGAGGCTCGTCGCAACGTCACGTTCCGTGTGAGGGTTAAATAGATATTATTCACATCCCCTATTACATGGACAAATGGTAACATTAGAACTAACAACACGAGTTCCAAAGATCACCAAACCTTTAAGCTCATCTTTACACACTCATATGCTAACTTTTGAACTCCTTACAAGCATTGTAAAAAATGAATCTATAAATACACTCAAAT
This sequence comes from Populus ilicifolia, assembly GCA_015708895.1. Taxonomy (NCBI): domain Eukaryota; kingdom Viridiplantae; phylum Streptophyta; class Magnoliopsida; order Malpighiales; family Salicaceae; genus Populus; species Populus ilicifolia. The sequence goes on along the minus strand of SRLM01000037.1, from coordinate 9,565 downwards.
AACAAAATGACAACTTAATTAAAGAAACAAACATCATATTCAAGCCTAATCATGCATAAACCTAGACATGAAAACTAATGAACAAAGTCTTTATATGGTTACAATATAAAGATTTTAATGGCAACCGATGGATTCATGATATATACCTAAAACACTAAGCTAAGATATAGAGCATAAGGCATCGTTCATAACTAGAAAATAAAGTATAAGGTATGGTATGAACCTAAAAGATCATATGTTAAAGTGTAGATCCAAGCTCATATACCATATTTTGGCTCGATTACACTACATGGATAAAAGCTTTATTAGATTCAGGTAGGATAACATGACTTTTAATGAGCTTAGTTAAGAAGGCACAACTTTCAAAAAGCCTAATTAACCCAAATAGCCCACAAACCATTAAACTCTATAATAGGTTTTTGATCCCCTCCAAGCCAATAAGGTGACACTAATCCTAAAGACATCCAAGACTAAATGGAATATGCCCGGCCTAAAATATATTCACCAACCTTTTATATAATTGATACTTATCATTTAATGTCTCTATTTTTTTTAATCATAACTAGATCCACAAAACAGTATTAGGCATAATTATCCCAATAAATAGCTAAGATGACAAAGTCTTTTCTTCTCAACAATACACCATCAATAATTAGACTCTATCAACTCACATGATTGATGTTAAATCAAGTATCATAATCTTTTTTCTTTTTCTATCCTTATCTCATAGTAACTTAGTATGGTTCTATTTAGGTGTTGTAGAAAATGTTGAAGAAGAAAAGATATGTATACACATACGTTCTTATCTTCTTTGACATTCTTCATAACTCCTGAACAACTTTTAAGGCTTCATTTATCTTGCAGTCTTTTTAACTTAAGCATTAGATAGTCTTTAATACCTAATATGAGACTTGTTTTACATGTGCTCGTGATTTCTAGCTAGTTATCACCAAGTACAATTAAGCATTAAATAGTCTTTAATACCTAATATGAAACTTATTTTACATTTGCTTGTGATTTCTAGCTAGCTATCACCAAGTACAATAACTTATTTACATTATCTTAACTTATTACTAGCTTTAAAAATATGTTGAATTTTTAGATTTTTTATAACATTTTCTTTCTTCCTTTCCTTGCTCCTTATCTTTGTTGTATTTTTTATTTACCTTTATTATCATGGTGGTTGTGACACTTATAAGGCATTAAGGTTCCTATGAATACAAACATGAAAAAAAAAAGAACATTACAAATACCAAGTTATTATTCTTTTTTTTTTGTGTGTCGAAAGGAAAACAAAGACATAAAAGTTAATTAAAAAAAACCGCCAACTGCATATTCATATATATATATATATATGTATTTATGTATGTATGTATATTAACATATCTCATATCTTTACTTAAATAATTTAAACATGGAATACATGTCACACAGACCCTTGCAATGTTATGGACACGTTTATAACACTTAATAAATCATCAAACAAGCAAGGAAAGAATTTGCGAAGGTCAAGAACAAAAATCATATAGAAATCACAATATTGACTTTACTAATAAAACATTTGCATCAAGATTTTCCCAAATGGCATTAGACTTGTTTGCAACACCTTATAATACTCACTCAACCTAAAAAAACCCATAAAAACTAAAGAAAACTAAGAAAAGAACAAAATATAAAAAATGGGATAAAATATAGATAATAGCAAAATGGTCTCACTGTTTTGGAAACGGTAAGGTGGTAATTAAAATGATCAAATCGTTTCTCAAATTGGTCTAGCTATTTTGAGTATATTTTTGAAAAATTTCCAAAAACTCCCGGGGTTCTTCGTAACTATCTAACCAATTTTTCCAATAGGTAAGAAATTGTGTCTATAACTATATTCTTTTACAAGCTTATAAATAGCATTTTTCTTACCAAAAACAAGTGTGCAACTTCTAAGAAAAAAACCTAATGTGGAACTCCTAAGGGAAAACAAATCTAATCATACTCTGTCTAAAAAACAATAGATAAAACCCTTGTTTCACTTGTAATTATCCAAAACCAAGGTTAGGTATGAATTTATAAAATTCTCATAAAAAGCTTAATTGTTATTTAATTAACTCTACTAGAAGAGTATATTGTGGAAAGTGCAAGTGACACTCTAAATACTTGGTAAAGTCTTATTGAGTTAAGATTGTGAGTAGTTTAATATTTATTCTTCAACATGTATTAGTGAAACGTTTTCTAGTTTTTAACATGTAAAAATATTATGGATAATATTTTGATCCTAAGCCTATAAAAGAATTGGGTTTGATACAACACCCATAAAAAATCATGCAATGGTTTGGTCTCACTTGTTAAAAAGACCGATATGTGATAGTTCAACTCTTGAATGAAAGCTGAAGGAGAGGAGTAGGTCGTTTATCAAACCTCTATAAATCTTGGTACAATCTTTTCAAACTCTCACCTTTTAATTGTTATATTTATATTTTTTATTACTTCTATATTTAATTGAATGTTTAAAATTAAATGTTATAAGGTAAAAAGTTTTAAATTTATAGTTTGATTTTGCATACTTAATTCATCTCCTCTTAGGTGTTTGTGTTGTCTTAATCCTAGAACAAAATGACTAACCCTAAAACAATACACCAAATAGTTCAAAACATAGATAGATTGATGACACAGAAAAAAGTAATTGAAATAACATTTTGTCTTATTACTTTCAATTCCAACTTTAATTTCAAATACTAACACAAACAATAACAAGAACAATCAATCTAATCAAATACCTTTTAATTTCAAATACCAATATAAACAATAAGATGAACAATCAATCTAATCGACCACTCTTCATTTTAAACCTCTACCTCTATGTCCAAATTCTTGTATTCAAGTAAGAGTTGAATTCTCATTATTAGATGTCCATAATGAATTTAAAGGCTAGTTTTGACTCTTTACTATAGAATTGGTTAAACTATAAAGTATCTATGATATCTTTCTTCACCTCTACCATACAAAATGATGGTGTGATAGCAAAAATATAAGTTGCAATAGCCAACCTCTCCTTCCTACGCCTTTTTTGCCCTTGCAATCTTACTTTAGAATCACTCTTCTAGAAATTGAAATTATCTTCCTTTCCCACCTCTTCAAGTCTTGAAATGAAACTGCTTGTAGGCTTTGTTGCAACAAATCCCAGCTCCTCTTTTTCCAGTATCAGAAATTTACCTAAAACTAATGAAATTATCTACGAAATAATTTTGTTTGTAAGCTGTGATGATAATTATGATGGCTATTTCATCTTTAATTTCATCAATATATACAAATTGAATTATAGATGGAATATATAGAATTTTTAAAAAAAAGCGTTTTGATGACATTGAAGTTTTTATGGGTTATTTTACCAACAAACTTATTGAGGGATTTAAAACGAGATCTACATACAGTAATATGACTAATTTACAGTTAGAATTACCGATGGAACCTCAGATAGAAGAAGTTTGTCGGTAATTATATCAGCAAAACTTAATATATCACTACTCTACCAACCTTCTCCTCCCCTAATTCTCCTTCTCTTTTCTCATTCCAACTCTCCCCTCCCAAACTATAAACAACTACCCTCCTAAAAATATTCCCTTCTTTTTAGTACAATTCAAATTTTTTTAAGTTTTGTGATCACAACATCAGTGTTCTGATTTATCATGGATTTATCACTTTTTTAAAGTAAATCTTTCTTTTGTTAATTTTAACATTTAAATGTCAATTTTATTATTTGTTATTGATTTTTTTATTATATGTATTTTGTTAGCTTGTGTACATGTTTTATTGTCATTTCTCAAACAAACTTGTAGTGTGAATATATAATTTTGTATTTGTTATGGTTTGTTTTAGATTTTATAAAATTATATACATTTGTAAATTGTTGAAAACTTGTAGTGAATTTGAAATTGACTATTATAGTAAATTCACAGAGGTCATTGAATTGCAATATCATAGCGAGCAAAACATAATGTTTTATTCAAATTTTATTAGTATGACACCACTGATAAAAGAATCAGAGTAGATCCTTACTATGGTCTGGTCAAAATCAACTCAAATGCTAGACTTCACAACATAAATAATGTCTTTATTTTCGCAAAGTAATGTCAACAAGTTTATTGGTTATTCATTTTAAAAACAAAACTCAGTGGTTGTGTTAAGGTTGTTTAGGATAAGAACAAAGACATAAGTGTGCAAGATGAAGTTTTTAAAGTTAATTGGTTGAACTATATCAAATTGCTTTTTTGATTGACTTGTTGATGTTTACCTAGAGGAGTTAAATATTGTTTTGAGATTTAGCGGACAAAAAAATGTCGATAAAGATGATGATAATGATATCCATATTATTGCAATTGAGCTAATGAGGATTCAATTGATGATGAAAAAGAAAAAAATTCTAACTAACTATCAGAATCAAGAAAAGTGTAAAGCATTTTTTTATAATATAATATTATGGATAATATTTTGTAACACAAAATATTTATTTTATAATTGTTAACTGTTGTTATTGTTTTATGCTAGCAATTTATAATTTAAGTGTTTACATGATGGTAAATAAGCAATACAAGCATAATCTTTCATGCATAGTATACGATCATCAACGTTTTTAATGATGAAAATCATTCGTCCGTATTTTACTGAGAGTTATTTACAGGAAATACCATATCATCAACCTCTATACCAGCTGATACTGTATTTGGTGGTATTTTACATTGAGTTGAAAAATGTTTACTGAAAATGCCACTATCATCGATGTCTATACAGATAGATACAATCCATTAGTATTTTACTGAAAGTTGCAAAATATATACTGCAAATACCATAATCACCAATATTTATACTAACAAAGACAGTCCATCAATATTTGTCAATGTAGTTTACAATTACCGACAAACTCATCGATGGACTATGTGAATTCAAAGAGCGAGTATTAATGCATCTCTCACCATGTGTAATTGCCAATGAACTTATCAATGGACTACAAAATTTCTGGAGAGTCATTTAAAAATTTTAGGGTAAAATTCAAAATTTACCGATGAACTTTTGAAAATTCACTAACAAAATAATTAAAAATAATATTATTTAATAGTCTATTAGTAAAACTGCAATATAAATTCTAACGACCACCCCTTCAGTTCATTTTTCCTCTACTTCATTTAAGAGTTCTCTTATTTTATTTTTCTCTCATTTGCTTCACAGCTTTTTTTTTCTTACTTGTAATCTCTAGTTCAATCTTCAGCAAATTAAAAGGTATGCATTTTCATTTAATATGCTTAATGATTTTATTTTATTTTTATTTTTTCATTGTTTTAGTTATTGTTATTTTTATTGTATTTTTTTTGTTTTAGTGTATTTTTATAATGTAGACAAAGTCTTGAAATAAACACATTATTAAGGTAAGCATTTTTTATTCCTAAAGTCTATAATTTTTTTTAAAAATTTGTTTTTATTGCTATAATAATTGAATACTTTGTTGAATTTACCTTGTAATTAGTAATAGAATATATATGAATAAATTTAATTATTTTATCTCAATTTTACACTATTATTGCATGATATGTGTTTAATTATTTTCATTGATTTTAATTATTATCTGTGTAGGTGTTAGGTTATATATAAGATTTTTGAATAAGATTAATTGGTTGTGGTTATTGTCAATATTTGCAGGTTTGAAAACCTTAGGTAATCTCCAGTATAAGGAAGGTGCTGTCGAATATTTTTTAATAATTGAATTTAATTATGTAATTATTCGTATAAAATTATGTAGATACATAGAATGAAATTAATAGCTCGTCGCTCACATGTGGTTGTAACTAGTCTTCTAGTAGTAAGGATGACATATCCTTAAGTGTTGATCAAAAAGAGGCACCTGCACCAACTTGCGATGCTGTCTCTTCTAGCGCGGTTTCATAGTTCAGAGGTAGTGTGCCTTCATAGCAAAATCAATTCATCCATAAATACGAGGCATTTTGGAAGGACAACCTTTCAATGCAAGTTTATTTTGGTTCGGTTTTAGTTTTTTTTTTTAAATATAACACAATTTATGTACAACTAATCAATATTTTATTAATTTATTTTATTTTTAGATTCACAAACATTGACGCCACTCGTGTAATATCATTGATGTTCAAATCATCAATGAAAATTTTATTATTTCAATGGAGTTAGGTTTCTAGACATCTTGAATGTATACCTTATATTGATGCATGGTTTCAAAGATTTCAAGTTGGTACTAATTTCTAATTTCCAGTTTATTTTTAATAAATTATTATTATAATTGTCAATAAATTATTATTTTTATTTTAAATAAATTATTTATACACATCACAAATTTGAGTGGGACAATATGCATGACAATATTACGAAGAGGGTGTGGAAAAATCACACGGCAACTAAATAACATGAAAACAACATGATATTTTTTTTATAAAAAAATTATGTCTTAAAATCTAATTTGTTACTATGGAAGTAGGTTGTATGATTTTTGGTATGAAGCACAAAAAAGCCAAAACAATACATAAGAGATAACAATTTACAAGAATGTAAAGGCATGGTGGTTTGGAGGGATTTCAAACCGCCATACATTTTAAGGGATATATGGCTGCAATAAATTGAGCACGTGATGTTTGAGTGACATGACTAAACGATTGATATCCTCTCCTAAATGCAGAAGTGTCGAAGTAATAAATAACCCGGTAGGACAAGGTCGAACCATAGAGAGCTTAATTGTATAAATTATAACAATAAGAATAACAACTATGTATTGACTTCTAAAACTACTTGCATTTGCATTATATTGAACCTTAAGATGTTGTTGTGGTTGAGATGAAAACTTACCTTTCTTTTAAAAACTAAGAGCATATGTGAATTTTGCAAGAGTATATTTAAAATTTATTATGCTTTGAGCAAGTTGAGTGCTTATTATCTTTTGTTTTTCAATGAATGCATATAAATTTTCCTTACAATTTCTTCTAGGAGGTGAAGCATAAGGAGGTGCATATCCATGAGAGTTTTATAAATTATATTGTGCTTTAAACAATGGTTATGAAATTTATACATTATTGTTATTACTCTTCCAACTGAAATTTGGGTGATTTATTGAACTAGGGTTGTATGTTTGCGAGTATGGGTTATGATTGTGCATTTAAAAATTATTTAAAATATAAGCTTTTTCATAGAGACATTTCTTAAAAGAAGGTAAACTTGCACAATCATTGGTTGAGTGTTCATTTGTTTCACAAATTTGACATATAATATCTTGAATAAATTTTAATTTACCACTTTTTTTTTTAAATTCTAGTGCTTCGACTTTTCTAGCTAAAGATGCAAACTTGCCTTGGAGATCATGATCTTCTCTAAGGTTAGACACACCTTTACTAGATTTATGAGGTTAAGTTTTACTTGGTACATCATAAGTACCTGCGATGTTCCAATTTTAAACATTTTCAACTAGCAAATCTAAATACTCCATTGCTTCATTATCTTCTAAAGTTTCATTGCACATCAATCCAACCATTTGCTTATTTCTAGGTGTTAACCCTTCATAAAAATATAAAACCAATCTTCATGTTTTAAAATCATGATGAGGGCAAATATTAAGCAAGTCTCGATATCTATCCCAATATTGCTAAAATATTTCTCGTGATTGTTTAGTGAAAGTGGTGGTTTGTCTTTTAAAAGAATTTGTTCTACGAGAAGAGAAATGTTTTTTTAAAAAAATATTATTGTATTTCATCCCAAGCATGAATGGATCCAGGTCTTAAATTTTATAGCTATATTTTAGCTTTAACTTTTAATAAAAAAGGGAAAAGCTTTAATCTAATGATGTTCATAATACAATTTAAGTCATTATACATGTTGCAGACCTCCTCAAATTCCCTTAAATGCAAGTATGAATTTTTTAAATCTAAGCCATGAAAAGAAGGTAATGAAAAGAAGGTAAAAATTGAATAATATCTGGTTAAAATTAAAATGAGATGCATTAGAGGGGAAAAATATGTATGATGGTGCACTTGTTCTTGTGGGATTCATGTGCTCTCTCAGTATTCTAACACGGTTATTATCATTGTTCTTATTATGAAGTGATCGGTTATCTTCTTTTGCTATATTTTCTGAAAATAGTGAGAATACCCTACAATATCTATCACTTAATGTACGTGACTACACTTTCATACACATGTAGAAATAGAATAAAAAAAAGAAGAAAAAAAAACAAAGTTATATACAAGAAAAGTGAAAAGAGAAAATAAAATAAATATTATAATTTGTACAATAATTTACCTTCCTGGCAATGGTGCTAAAAACTTAACATAACTAAAAGATTGATGTCTTCTCCTAAGTGCAGGAGTGTTGAAGTAATAAATAACCTAGTAAGACCAAGGTCGAATCATATGGAGGTTAACTAATACTAATAATAGTAATAGTAATAATAATACTACTAGTAGTAGTAATAGTAGTATTAATAATAATAATAGAAGAAGAAGAAGTTGATGAGAACTTTGAGATTGAAGATCAATGTGAGTATTAAACAATGATAATAACAAATATCAAGGTTAGAGGATCCACTAATGGTATTTCAAACAAGTATAGTATAAACTCTTATTACTTAAATGGAAACCACACATAAAGGAGATTTGAATCAGATTATAAATTGTTAATATGATTATATTAGTTATGTTATTTGAATAATTCTAATACTTATAAATGTTATCATGTACTTATGATTATAACTTATGTTAACAACAAATCAAGTTCATTTTATAGTACAAGTGTCGATTATACCATATGGGTTATGCTATGAAAGTTGACACGACAAAGAGATTGATGTCTTCTCCCAAGTGCAGGAGTGTCGAAGTAATAAATAACCCGGCAAGACCGGGGTCGAACCACAGGGAGGTTATTGTACAAATTATAAATAACAACAACAACAATAATAACAATAATAATATTAATAAAGAAAGGGAAGAAGAAGATGATGATGATGAGAACTTGGAGATAGAATATTAAAGTAAAGATTAAACAATGATAATAACAAATGTCAAGGTTAGAGGTTCCACTAATGGTATTTCAAACAAGTATGGTATAAACTCTTATTGTTCAATTGGAAACCACACATAAAGGAGGTTCCAATCAGATTATAGATTGTTAACATGATTACATTAGTCATCTTATTCAATTAATGCTAATACTTGTAAATTTCGTCAAGCATTCATGATTATAACTTATGTTAACAACAAATCAAGTTCCTTTCATAGCTCAGGTGTCGGTTATACCATACATTATGAGCTATGAAAGTGCCAAACATTTGTTGTACCAATTGTTATACAACATAAATCAAGATTAATCATTTAACAAGCAAAGTATTAAAGAGTGAACAAGATAACAAATATAAAACATGTTAGTATCAAACATTAAAGTCCATGTTAAGTTTATACCATACTTATTCTTACACCATTAGTGCAACCTTTTCACCTTGGCATAATTAATTTAGCTAGACATAATGAAAGGCATAAAAGTTAACTAAAGAAAGGAAAGGAAATGAAAGGCATAA